>CAUYSK010044762.1:0-43147 GCA_963575035.1 Avahi laniger | reverse complement strand
GACCTCGGTGTGATCAGGTCTCCTAAGTGTCCTCCACAACTGTGTCAGGGCCCTACCAGCCCTGGTCTACAACCTTCAGTCTTAAGTAATGCAAATAATTAACCAGGAGATAAGGGCATTGGTTTGGCTTGAGAGTTAGTTTTGTTTTTAAAGAGAGATATGGTTTTTGAGACAGCACATTTCTGACTGTATCAACCGCCTACTGCCGCTGATAAAATCTGATGCTCTAGGCTATGCAGTGACAGAATTAGAGATAAACGCTTTGATCTTCCAAACCCTCTTCTGTCTTTGCACAATCATTTCCCTCTCGAGCTACCCTCCCTCGTGCCAAATATTAACTAGGTCAGATGGAGCCTTCTGATCGTGTCACTCGGCAGAGATTCCAGTCTCCACCACCACCACCGCCTTCAGACCGAAAGTCCAAAGAAGCCAAGCCCACTCTCAGTTTAAAGTAGCTAGCAAACAAGGAAAAAAGTGTGCTTGCGTTTCCTCTTTTTCCTTTGTCATTGTATATGATCTCACATCATGAGAACTTCTGTTGCAATCAGATCAAGTTCTGCCTTTGAAAGAGACACCAAAATACATTTTGCGGGAGGCAGGCGCGTCTCACCTACCGGGCCGATGTTGAGGACGAGCTGGTGGCTCTTAAACTTTGGTAAGCAGGAGTCTCCCAAATCCGTGACCCTTCCAGCCTCCACCCCAAAGGCTCCCTCCAGGCGGTTCTACTGCAGGTAGGTGCAGCCCAGCGCTTGAGAAGCTCTGTGGCAAGTAAGAGCCGGAAGCTGTGGCCTCTGGCTGCCTGTTAGCCTCGGTGGGGACAAGGAGCGGTCGAAAGGTAAAGAAGTGGGGGGCAGCAAGCACAGACCACGAGTGTCAGAGGCCTGGGAAGGGAAAGAGAGAAATTGAACCATAGCTACTGGCGGATGTGAGGGGGATACTGGCATGCCTTCTTTTTTAATTTTAAAGAATGGAAAGGTTTAGGTGTCATGCATTGCTGTGTGACAGGGATACGTTCTGAGAAATGCACCGTCAGCTGATTTTGTCGTTGTGTGAGCATCATAGAGTGTATCTATGCAACCTGGATGGTACCGCGCACCCAGGCTATATGGCAGCTATACAGAGCAGGCTACTGTACTGAACACTGCAGGCGATTGTAACACAGTGCTAAGTATTTGTGTATCTAAACACAGAAATGGTACAGTAAAAATATGATATAAAAGATAAAAAAAAAAAAATGGAACACCTGCACAGGGCACTTACCAGCAATGGAGCTTGCAGGACCGGAGGTTGCTCTGCAGGAGGCGGTGAGCGATGAGTGGATGTGAAGGCCAGCACATTACTGTGCACCGTGTAGACTTTATAAACACTGCACACAGGCTGCACTAGATTTAGTTCCAAAAAAAGTAATCAAATTAGGACATGACAAGGGCTGTGACGTCACTAGCCCACAGGGATTTTTTTCGGTGCCATTATAATCTATGGGACCTCTGTCGTATACATGGTCCACCATTGATGGAAACGTTACCTGGTGCAGGACCGTATTGTACGCTGAGATGAAAGGGCCGGTAGTGAGGGAGGGGGTGATGATGACAGAGAGTGGAGGACACCTGGTGAAGCCCGGCTCCAGAGGAGGTGAGCCGCGTCAAGATCCAGCGCACCCCAGGCGAAGACGGAACAGCGTTGCCAAGGAGGAAGGGCGTTTCATCTTTTGAGTCAGAAGGCAGGCTGAACGGGAGCATTTTGAGGCAAGAGAAAGTGGACGGATGGTGTCACCTCGAGTTTCTACAGCAGTGCTGCTTGGTAGTTGGCCTTACTTGAAGTGTCGACTCTCGCACGTGGCATTTAGAGAGAAAATGTATACCAAGGAAACTCCGGTTGTCAGAGCCCAAAGACTACTAGCTCCAAGAAGCAGTGATCTCTAGATGCTCCGGAGAATTTGCTCTAGCTTCTCGCCAAAACAGGGACAATGGGAATCCTAACCACCGCTGTGGCTGAGGTCTGGCCCTCTTACTAAAAAATCCTGGGACATTAGACTGTAAGTGACTCAGCGACCCCAGTGGATAATTTCTCACAAAGCACTAGGGAATGGTAAAGGGGATATTGTTTTCGGTGTTTATTTTGAGTTATATAAAAGTTACATTATTATATAAATGTACATTTTTCTTCCAGAAAGCTCAGAAAATAGAGATAAGTAGAAAGGAAAAAAAGAGTGACTCGGCCAGGTGCGGAGGCTCATGCCTGTAATCCTAGCACACTGGGAGGCTAAGGCGGTCAGGTCATTTGAGCTCAGGAGTTCGAGACCAACCTGAGTAAGAACGGGACCCCCATCTCTACTAAAAAAAAAAAAAAAAAAAAACAGGAAAAAAGTAGCTGGACAACTAAAAATATATATATAAAAAAAATCAGCCGGGCATGGTGGCGCATGCCTGTAGTCCCAGCTACTTGGAAGGCTGAGGCAGAAGGATCGCTTGAGCTCCGTAGAGAAAGAACTCTCCCTCGTCTTCTCAGGCATTTAGGACCAAATGTCATTCGCTGCGTAAGCAATAAAGCCGGATCACGCTTTACGGGTCTCACTGTCTTTCAGAAATTCCACAAATCATGGTTTTTTTTAAAATTTAAAGATAACATATTATCAAGATTAAATAATTTTAAAAAACATTTAATGTATAACCTCAGAATTTTTGCATATTACCTTTAACTTCCCCCAGCACACCAATATTTATTAACAGCATAGTTATAATCAGCGTGTACATACCTTCTATGTATTTTTTCCATAAAATATTATACTGTCCTAGGTTTCAAAATAGAATTCATAATTGTACGTTTAATGGTGGCATAGTATTCCATGATCTTGATGTACCATAATTTACGAAACCATTTCCTTATTGTTGGACATCTGGTTTGTATGATCAGACTTTTAACAAGATACAACTTCTGAGAAGATCTAGAATATTGTCAACAGATGGCTTATGAAAGTGAGTTTGATATTACAGTGCATCTATTTAAGATTCTGTAGTAAATAAAATATAACTAAGGACTGCTCCCAAATTGGATGGTGCCGTGGGCGTTCCACATACAAATAGAAGTCACGGCACCTGGGGTAAGATGCAGAATTCAAAAGGATGACACAAATCAGATGTAGGTGAGAGGAAAAAGGCCAAATAAACACAGAAACATAAAATGGAGCCGGATACACAGACGAAGATGTTTTAGTCACATTGCTCAGCGATTTGTTAGAATTTCCGTGCTTCAGGAATTTAAGATTCGACTGAATCCAAGGTTCTATTTAATCCTGAAATACTGGTGTTTGCGCGTGTTCTCCACATCTCATTTTATACCTCCGCCTTTTCTCGGTTCTCCCTGAGAGTATTTTAAACCCATGTTCCCAGACTAAAGCGACACTGTTTGGAAGGCAAGGCGGGAGGGAAGGGGGCGTGGCAGCCATGTTCCCCAGGGACAGAAAACAAATAGGGCACTCGGGGTGGATTTGGGCCCATGGGCTGGAGAAGGTGCCTGGGGCACCTTGGAGAGGAATAAAGAGAAGGAAAGAACTGGTTCGCAGGCTGCGTTTTCATGGGGAAGGAAGAAAAGAGGCGCGCACCGTTACCTGGTCGTCGCGTCAGACGCTCTCTGAAGCATACGGGCTACATCTCGGTCTTCAGGGCGAAGCTGTCCTTTTAGGAGACCCAGATTCTCACCCTGCCCACACGGTTTCCAGCTAAGCAATGGGGCAAGCCTCGTCTCCCGGAAGGTTCTATTTCAGCAGTTGAAGTGGCAAACTGGGGAACATCGTGCCTGCAGATTTGGCTCTGATGAGAATAAAAGTTGCGTCAGTTTTCTCCCCTCCCTTCTTTGAGCTTGCTGTGACCCTGCTGTGACCCTGCCACCCCAACTCCTGCACAGCGACAGGATACTATCTGCTGGAAAATTTTCTTCACGGACCACTTTATTCTGAGACAGGCAGTGTCAGCTCATGCGACAGCACGAAACCCAAGTCCTGGCTCCAAGCGGGGTCATGCCCAGTGTCATCCCAGCTCCTTTTAAACACCTCGTGGAGGGCGTTTCTATAATAGAAAGTGCACACTTGTTCCTCGGGGCTTTATCTGCTCTGTTTAGATGGCAGTTACCTTCAACCAATATGTTAGGGAAGTGATCAGATTCCCCAGAACTATTCATCTTGCAAAACAAGAACTCTGAACCCACGAAACACTAACCTCCCCGTCCCCACCCCTCAGGCTCCGCAGCCCCCAGTCTGGGTCCTGTGCATCTGTGTTCTCACACACGCACGGTGGCAGAAGCGGACCCAGGTAACACTAAAGGTTCTCCGACCGCACTTCTCAGCTGGCAATTTTATCAGCCTAGAGTTTCCGGTGCAACTCAAAATTAAATGTGCATTTGGGCTTGTTCTTCGGAAGGCTGGCGGGGCTAATCCAGCCTGGGCTGGGACTGTGAGCTCTGCTTGGTCCCTGTGCGGGGCAGAATAGAGAGGAAGAGCAGAGTCACATGTTGGAAACAGGACACACGGCTTGGTCTCATTCTTCCCATAAGTGCACACGTAGCATGCGATAAAAGCAGCACTTCTCACAAAGTCGGCAGTGCGGTACATTTCCTTTGTCCTTGGAAAGGAGTAAGTCCAGACTGAATGAGGAACCTCATGTGTCTTTGGTGTTTCAACTTCCCAGCTAACTAGTAGGGGCTCAAATTCTACATCTTTTTAAAATCACACATTCCTTGTATAGACAGAAGTAACATACCAGAAGGATCTGGACTGGTTTTAATACAACAAGAATGAACGTCCCAAACTGTACCAAAAAAAATGATAATTCTGAAGGTTTTTTGGAAGCTTTCCTATTCATAAATCTGTTGTTATTTAATAGGGTAATGATCATGATTTTGATTCTAAGGTTTCTAATCAAAACAGTGGGTCGTAGGTAAAAGCTTGCTGTTCACACTCAGAGTCTTGGGCGCAGTTGTGTCCAAAACACAAGGGAATTGGGTTCCCTTTATTTGGGTTTGGATGGATGTTGTTGTATTTCTGTGCATTGCAAATTTCCACAGCTTCGTTGGCAAGACGTAATTATTTCCAGACGAGTTGCTGGCTCAGATGACCGCCTCATTCCTAGTGTGGCTTTTGAGTTTTGCAAGCAGCTTCCCTCACTGTGCCTTCTGCGCTTCCTGGTAACGTGGCAAAGCAAAATCATAACTATAAAAGAAGTCGTAATTTTAAACTATGATAAAGTGTTCCCAGGATGAAATAACTTGTTGTTCAAATTCCAAAGCCACGTGTCTAGAAACCATAATTTTCTGTGTGGATGGCAACTCTGTTCTACAAACAAAATAAAGGGTGGTTGTGCTAACGGCTTCTGCTTTTGAACCATCCCTGTGTCTGGAGGCGAGCCTCCCACGAAAGGCCATTCCGTGGCCCGCCCGCGTGTTAAGGCCTGAAGGTGAGTGTGCGATGTAGCAAAGGGCGAGCTCCTTGGAGTCTTGACAAACTGAAGAGCCACAGCAATGCATTTCCGTCTCCCCAGCCCTCTGAAGACACAGGAAGAGAAGTTCAGGGGGCTGCCAGAGTGTGGTGGGAACCGGGGTCCACTGAGTGACCACAGAAACGTGCTCTGTGCTGAAGAGCTTGTATTTGCACTGGTTTTCCTTGGAGATTTGGTTTTAAACAGCAAAACAAATACAAATTCAAGAGACTTCTTGATTTAAAAAAAAACAGGATTTATTTATATTGCCATGTCATTATTTTTAATGCACTTGAATGTGAAAGAAAATTCCATAGAAATAGGGAATTATAACTACCAGTCACTAAAGAGCTATTTGCAGCCCTTTTTACCTCCTCCAGAGAGAAAGAAGTTCCAGTTTTGTGATGTCACTGCATGAGCCAGATCTTCCTGAGGATGCAGCTGTTCAGATGGACACATGTTCTGTTTGTGCAATTTCCTATTGTGTTTCCCAAAGGCGACCGAGGAGAACGGGCCACGGCCACGTTCAGCAGCTGTGCCTGACTCAGCGCGCGTACGCGCACACACCTCGGCTGGCCCCCGCTGCTCATAGGGCATGTGCTATAGAGACCCAGCAGGGTCGCAGGTAGCTCTAAGCGGATAGAAGCAGATAGCACAAGACTGGACACGGGGGCCAGGGCTGTGAGCCGACCTATCTGGAAGACAGTGACTTAGCAAGTACAAAATCAAGATAAATCCTCCAATTTCTAGCTCCTGTGTCCTAACTAACACCCCTGCTCATGATGCAACTTCAACCAGGTGGTAACGAGTGATTGATTCCAAAACTCCTGTTTCCTTAGTGGGCAAATGATTTATGAATCCTGGAAAGATACAGAATTAAATGTAAAAAGGTAAATCAAATCTACTTCTGATATCTTGGAGTTAAGAAGTAATTTATGGGTATTTGGTATTTTTATTTGTTATGTTTAAGAGGATTTTGTGTGTTGAAGTGTCAGATCAAACTTGTAATTCTAATTTAAAATGCACAGTTAAATAGTTGACTTAGATTATGATTTTACATTGTATTTTAAGAGAATGTGAAATTCATCACATGTCTAGATTTTGTTATATTTACAGGAATTATTACTTAAGTATTTGGAAAGATTTGTTTGTTAATTAGACAAATTGTCTAATTTGTCAAATGATTACATTCACGAGGGCTATTCAAAAAGTTTTATGTGATTTAGTTTTGTTAACAGGACCAAAGTTTAATCAAAGGATCCCTTTAAAAAGTTATTAAATATTACTAAATACTCTTTACTAATACTAATACTAAATACTCTTTAAAACAACATTTTTGGCTTGAATGGCATATATACATGACATGAAGAACACTGCCATTGTATCAATTAAATAGCACTTAAGATATTCACCAGTTTTTATCATAAGAGTGTTTCTTTTGAGGCCCTTTGGCAAAGATCCCTTTTTCTTCCACTGAAAAGGTCATCTCGGCCACCACTGATGAACACATGATCACAACAGAGGCGAGAGGGAGTGAAGTTTAAGCTCATGGGCTGTCCCTGGTTAGCCTGTGAACTTGAGTCTCAGTGTTTTATCTGCAAAATGACAAAGTAATAATTACATCACGCAGCCAAGTCAAAGGACCGAATGAAGTGACGCGGGTGGAGAAAGTCCCTTGCCCGTAGGAGGTGCCCGACAGACAATGCTGTGACCGTCACCTACTTGTCAGCCCTACGGTAACAGGCATGTAATATTCTTTTTCTCTGGGTCACTGTTATTCTTGGATTTTGATGGCAATTTATGTTGTAAAGGACACTTCCGGGGTGACCTTGTTAAGATGTAAGAAATATCATACCACATGTTGGCTTGAAACCCTCCAATGGCTTCATCTCGGTCAGAGGGTGGCCTCCAGGTCCCTCCGCTGGCGGCCTATGTTGCCTGTCTGACCTCGCCGCTCACTGTCCCCGGCCTCGGTCCCTTCCACAGCAGGCCTTTGCGACATCCGCTCCCTCTGCCTGGAGCTCTTTCTCTGGAATTCTGCAGGACTCACCCCTCCCGCTTTCAGGCCTCTGTTCAAATGTCGCCTAAGCCCCCTGTTTAAAATTGTACCCCACCCCACAGAAAAATTCCATGAATAAGTGCACCCTGTATCAAAAGGGGTGGTTTAAAGGTTTAAACGATGGTTAAAAGATTCTCCTCATGGTTTATGCTGGGTTGCTGAGGCTGAAATTTTTTTTAAGTCCTCTCACGAAGTTCAGAGACCAACAATCTTTCTTTTGCAAATTGACATCTGTTTGTTGCTGTGTCCCTAACCTCTAGCGCACCGCCTGGCCCCCAGAAACAGCAAAGCACATGATGGACAGAGTGGGGCAGGACTCAAGCGACATAGGTTTTAATCCCAATTCTGAGACTCGTCTGCTCTGTGATCTTGTACAAATCACGACCTCCCTGAATCTCCATTTCCTCCTCTCCAAAATGGACATCTGTCCCCTGGCTGCTCACGGAGTTGCCATCAGGAGTCACTGAGACGTAAGTGCACACTTACTATTATATAAGGCCCTGCAGAAACATGACAGGCAGTTATCATTAGTTGGTGACATTTGCAAAGATGGTCCACATGCACGCTGTTTTAAATGTTTTTGACTTGGGAATTGTCTCCCCCGTGGCCTTCATGTGAAATGAGATTGCCACATCAAGTATGACAAACATCTCCAGCCCCGTGAAGTGTTCAGTCCTGCGGCCGACACGAGGAAGGGAGAATGATGGCCTCTTTCAAATTTTCCCAAAACTGGTGAAAATTGGGGTTGACCAGAAGATTCTGGAGATCTGTCAGTGAGGCCAGATGCCAGTTTAGCATCCTTGGAATTTGTCTCATTGTCCTATCAAATGCCTGGGCAGCATCCTCTTGGAGGTGTGGAAAGTTTTGATTGAAGGGAAGAAATTTGATGAAGTATGTTGTTTCCAATAATAGCACAATTCCAGGGTAAATGCAAGTCTTGTGTTGAAAGAGGTGGTATAAAGTTTTACGAGATGGTCAAAGGATTCTCCTCATGGTTTATATGGGGTTGCTCAGTCTGTAATTTTTTTTAAGTTCTCCCATGAAGTTCAGAGACCAAGGACCTTTCTCTTGGAAATTTACACCAACATTTTCAGTGACCATGTGACGGGGGAGTGCAGTGGCGATAGCCAGTAAGGACAACGGTCGCACTAGCGGAGACCACAGTGTCAAACGGGGCAAGTTACTCCAGCAGGTCACCCTAGCGGCCTCTCACCCCCGTGCTTGAGCTAGCTGAGGAAGCCAGGTTTTGTGTTGTGCCCTCTAAGGCCAAGCCCACCAGACGTCGGTATCAAACGCGCATCAGTATCACAATGCCCCAGCCTCCCAGGGAAGTAAACCACGCAAGTTTCTAATACAGGACACGGAAGTCATTGTTCTCCAGCGATTTAAAAATGACGAATTTTTCATGGGGAGAAACTAAGAACGAGAGATGAGCGCCACCTTGTGGAGAGGCCCGCAGGCACCCACGGTGTCGCGCCCACCGCCAACTTCTCCGCCCAGCACAGGGACCCGGAGACTCACCCCCTCTTAACCATTACCTAATTCCAATGTATGGTGAGCGCGTATTTCACAGCGTCCGTTCGAGTTTTTCAAAATAGTGACAACAGCTGCTAACCCGGAGTTCCCTCAGCTTCCCTAAGCTTCTGGGCTCTACCAGAAGCTCTCCAGGGAGGCTGCACCATGACACCCCGCCACCTGCCCACCACAGCCCATCCCTCGGTTGGCTGGATTCCCAGTGGGGAGGGAATGATGGCACGATGGCCCTTTCGCGCGTTCATGCTTTCCTCCACTTTGCCGGCACACCGCTTGGTTTCATGCAAGACACCTTCGCGTGTATTCAGCACCACGTAGGCGCTAGAGCTCCCGGAAGGAACAACTACAGCCTGTGGCTCTGAGACCCGTCTAGCGAGAAGTCAGGTGAACAGACACCTAAACGGTAAGTGCTGTGATTGTTCACAAAGACCAGCAGGGCCAAAGAGATGAGGAAGGGACGGGGGGTTCTGGGCTTCACCAAGCAGCCGTCTCTGAGGTCCACCCGTGTGCCAGCGTCCCCTGCGGCCCCAGTGCCCCCCTCCCTACAGACTCCTTAGAGTTCCAGCTGAAGCTGGGGCCGTGGCCACGCTGACAAAGCCCATCCTCGAGGGGCCCTCTGCCCTCCTTGGCTAGGCTGGCCTGGGTGTGGACACGTTGCTTTTCCTCTTAGTTCATCTGAGGCAAGGTTGGAATTTTCCAGCAGACATGTTTACTAGGCAACTAAAGGAGAAAACAAAAGCAAAAAAATGGAATACAGAGGTATACAAAGACTAGCCTGCTCAGCAAAGGTGCCTTCCATCAACATGACAGACACCTAAACTCTGGCACAGACTGGCTTGGCTGGGGTCGCTTCTCCGCATGCAAATCAGTTTGCCTCTGTGACCTCACATGTGTGTCCAAGGGCGCAGGGCCAAAATATGGACAAGCCCAGTGGAACAGAGTAGGGCTCACATGACTTCGTGCGCCTGCTGGCATCTGCAGCACATTCCAAAAGCTGTTTCCTAAATTCTGCTCTGAGATGGTCCCTGGCTTCCTCAGCAAGCCCCTCGTCCTGGCCTGGAAAATGGAAGCTTTTATAGTTGTTGGTTTTATTGTTGTTGTTTTTAAGATTAATGGACATGTGAGTTGCATCTGAACTTGGCAACGATTTACATGGGTTATGCTGGGATAGAATCTGTTTTCTAATTTATTGTGTTTCTCAATCTCATCCCAAAAAGAGAAAAGGTTAGCATGCCTCCCCTTATATGGAGTTAATTGGGACCAGACCAATAAATTTAGTCTGGGCCAACTGGAAACACAGTGAAGCAATGCTGAATTCTAGAAGTTAACCTCAAGATTGCAGTCACTTAGTGAAAATACAGCACAAAATCTGGAAGTAAAGTGGTACTCTTGATATAATGAGTAATTGGTAAGCCATATAAACAGGGGTTCACAGCCTGGTGTTGGAACGAGGCCTGAGTCTGGATTCCAGTCCTGCTATTTTTTAGGCGCGCCTGGCTAATGCAAGGCCCTCTGCCACGATGAGTATCTAGTCCAATCAGACTGCTGGAACAAAATACCATAGACTGGGTGGCTTACAAACAACAGACATTTATTTATCACAGTTCTAGAGGCTGGAAGTTCAAGATCAAGGTGCCTCTAGATTTGGCGTCTGATGAGTGCTACTCTCTGCTTCATAGACGGCGCCTTCTTGCTGTGTCCTCACGTGGTGGAGGCAGCAAACGAGCGTGAGGGAGAGACTTCATCTCTTCCATTCCCTTTTGCCTTCCACCTTCTACCATGTGAGGACACGGCATTCCTCCCCTCCGGAGGATGCAGCAGCAAGGTGCCCTCTGGGAAGCAGACAGCAGCCCTCACCAGAATCGGAATCCGATGGTGTCTTGATCTTGGACTTCTCAGGCTCCTGAACTAGGAGAAATATGTTTGTATTATTTATAAGTTATCCAGTCTCAGATATTTTGTTACAGCACACGAATGGACTAAGACACCAGGCTAGAGAATGAGATTTCTCAGATGTGTGGTTTCTGCACCACCTAAGTGAAAACCACCTGAGTTCCTTGTGGAAAATGCGGATTTCCAGGTCCCATCCAAGGATTATGAAGCCAGAATAGCAGGAGTGAGGCTCAAGCTCTGCATTTTGAACAAGCATTTGGCCAATGCATAATTGCATGCACCAAAGTTTGAGAACCACTGTGTCCAGAGGAAGGCAACAAGTTTACAACTTGCGATTTCTAAACCCCACCACAACCCATCGCCCTCGGACAAGCGACTCGCAGGGAAACAAGCACTTTGTCCGTGCACTCACAATAAAAATAGCTATTGTGAAAAACGGTTGGAAAAAATCCCTTGAAATACTCTGCACCTGCATGTAAGTTGTGCTCACTAATGACGCAAGCCCCGTAAAACAGAAACGTCCAGGCCCGGGGCTGGCGTGGAAGGAGGCGACAGCTAGCGAACAGGTCCCAGCCCCCAGCCTGCGCTGGCCGGCGCAGCGGCAGGGCCCTCAGCTGTTCGGTGTTCCAGGGCCACCTGGAAGACTTGGTTTGAACAAAGGGCTTCTTTTGTTTTGAACCCCCTTTTGTAGTAAATGGCCATCTTTAATTTCCTAAAATAAATCCCCCTTAGCGGCAAACTGCGAAGATGGGCTGGTGGGGAGAAGTCGTGCGAGGGCGGACTTTGCAGCCGGCCGAGCCATCTCCTTCCGCCTCCTTAGCGCAGATCCCCTCGCTAAACACTTGTCTCGGGACAGTCTCTGTTAGAAGTTCTTCTGTTACGCCTAATTTAAATTTCTGTGCTGTCTGCTGCAAGGGGATTTTTGTATTTTAAGCCTAATCTTTCACCGCGGAATAAAATCGCAAGTGGAAATATTTTTCATGTCAGGATTCCACGTTGGGCTCCCAAAGACGACATTATTAGCCCTTTTCTCCAGGACAAAAATCCTTTCCAACAACAAAACGCATCATGGCAAAAGGCCAAGCGCCGTGTCGGTGACTCAACTGGAACTGAGGCAAGCATGCGCGTCTGCAGCGTGGTCACGTGGTCAGCCCTGTGCACCGGGTCCCTGCAAGTCACTGATCGCACTCTCCCCTCGTGTCTTTCTCTACCCTAGAGGCTGAAAGAGCAAAATGCTCATCTCTTAGCCTCTCTTGCAGCCAGTAGCTGGGGAGTGGGCGTGGGCGGGAGCATGTGCCACAATTCTTGCTGTGAGATGTAGGGAAAAATCCCTGGAGAGGTTCTCTTTTCCAAAAAAAAAGAAAAAAGAAAGAAAGGCAATACCCCTCTAGAAGAAAGCATTTTCTTTTTTCCTGTATCTTCTTCACTTTTTTCTGCCTGGAATGTAACTGTGACTATTGGAAGGACAGCAGCTATCTTGTGACCATGAGGTGAAAAGTACAGAGAGAAAATCCAATCAGCTAAGGATGGGGAAAGAAACACAATGAGACTCCGTCTCTGGGGCCTCTCTGGGCAGCTGCAAAAGTGCTGGCTGCCTACCTAAAGACTCCTTTTATGAGAAAAATAAACCTGGTCTGTTTTAGGTCAGTCTTGGAAAGGGCTTCTGTTACTTGCAGTGACACACTTTCCTAATCAATAACCAAGAGTTGACATTTCCCATCTTGGCTTGTCTCACTTTTTCTCTATGCAGTAAGATGATAGATCTTGAAGGGAGTGATGGCCGCAGACACCCCCTTGCATCAGCGCCTACACAGATGAGCTGTACAGTGACGCCCACAGCCCCGATGGCGGTGGGTACCACGTGGATCTGACACTCCTGAACTAAAATGCTTCTTGCATGTGCCATGAGACAGAGCTGGGGCATTACAGGTGACCTTGTAACTACACACTATGTGCCAAGCCCTGTTGTAAGTGCTATTAGGCATTAACTCATTTAATGCTCACAACATCTCCTAAGAGGTATTATTACTAATCTCAGTTTCCAGATAGATGTTTCAAGTTCAGAGCATTTAAGCAACTGGTCTAAAGTCACACAGCTGGGCAGTCATGAAGCCAAGCTCAGGTCCAGGCTGGCGGCTCCAGATACTGATGTCTTAATCATGGTGCTCTCTGTCACCCAGAGTCAGGTAGCTTTTGCAACCAACTAGGCTACTCTCAAAATCAGTGAGTGCCTAGGGTGCAATTTTCAAGCCACAGGCTTCTAGGGCCCAGCATGCTGCCCACCAGTGGTGTTTCTGTCTCTGTGCAGAGCCAGCCAGACCCGCTCCATGGCAAGGGCAGGACCCTGCCCCCCCCCCAGGGCAGGGCGGGCCAGTGTGAGCAGGGAAAATGATCTCCACCAGGCTCTAGGGCCTGCCCTCATCTGGCTTCCAGCCAAAGTCTTGCCTGCCAGTCTCGAAATCCACCTTGTACAAAATTGCTTACATCATTTATCTTGAAATAAAAAAGACCCACTGTCAGGAGGAGGAAGTGTTGGATTGCTTGATTTAACCTCATGGCCCACACGAAGGCCGGGGCTCTGTGTGTCTGAATATGTTATCTCTGTGCCCGCTGGAGTCTTACGTGCAGTTGCAAAGCCATGGTGCCTGTAAATTGGACTCCCACGCATGCTCTTTCCATATTTTATCTGAAAGGAAAAGAATAATATCAATCACCTGCTTGTTACTTGATGAAACTTGCGCTTCTTATAATTGTACACCTTCAGTTACAGTTGTAACACCTTCTATTGCAATTCTCACCCGACCTAGGGACCACAAGCAAGTTTTACAAAGTTAACATGAAAAAGATAAAAATTCATTTTCGCTTCATTCTAAAATCTCCAGCTGGAATTGGAGGGTGATCAGATTGTGTTAGTCAGCTGTGGCTCCCTCCTCCTTTTTTGAAGAGAATTAAATATGCCTACTTAGTTAGGTCCATTGTTCTGTAAAATCACATCTATTTTCTCCATTGTCGATGAGAAGCATGAATATAGCATGCCGCCTGCCAGGCTGGAAATACACCCATTGAGCCAAGCCCGTGCTTCATTTATGAGCTATTATTTTCCATTATTCCTGCAGAGCTTCTGACTGCATTCCTATTAATCGTTCTAATTTGCCCCTCATTATGCTGACTATTTGCCATTCAGTGTTGGGCCTCTACTCGTTGGCTTTCAGTGTTTTAGTAACTTATGGTTAGATGCAGCTTCCTTTAGACGGGTGCCGCTTGAGAATGCGGATACCCAGCGTGGCTTCTGCCCCCCCAGGGAACACAGCCACAGCGGTGGCCTCGTGTGCCCACCCCCCGTGTGGCCCAAAGGTTAGGTCCCTTCACTCACAGTCCACCTGCAGTCCCTCATCATGTGCATTTGTTAAACACCCACTGGCTGCCAGGCCTGAGCCAGGTGCTGGGATGACAGGCCTGCAGGAGCCCACGCCTGGCACGGGGGGTGGGCCAGGAGCCCAGGTGCACATCCCCCGTAGACCCTGCAGGGCCCTGCGCGGGTTAGCACGCACTCAGCTGCACGCAGTGGAAACCCGCCTTTACGGATCAAACAGCAGGGGAAATTGATCATCTCCCGAAATGAGAAGTCAGGAGATAGGGCTCTCCAGGGCTCACGAATACAAAAGTTTTAAGAGGGTTACCAAGGACTCGGATTATTTTCCTCTTTGTGCTCCTCCACCCTCAGCATTCCAGCTTCTCCCGGTGCCTAAGAGACAGCCGCAGCAGTTTTAAGTGATACTTCCAGACACTGTTTCATAGCAACAAGAGAGGGGTGGTCTCCTCCTTGCGTCTCTTGTCAAGAGGAAAGAAATCTTTCCTGGAAACACCCCATCAGACTATCCCTTGGGTATCGCTGGGCAAAAGTGCATGACGTGCTCGTGTTTAAAGCAATCACCGGCAAGGCAGTGGCAAGCCTCAGCCCCACCAGGACCTTGGGGTGGTGGACGTGGCAGTCTTCCCCAAATGTGTGGCCGCGCAGGGGAGGTGGATATCTGAACAAAATCAAGGCTCTATCAAGAAGCCAAAAAGGAGATTTCTGTGGTCCGAATGCCGAAACCTAATGCCCAATGCAATAGTATTAAGTGGTGGGCCTTTAGGAGGTGATTAGGTCATCATGGCTCCGCCCTAGTAAACGGGACCAGCACCCTTTTGAAAAAGACCTGAAGGAGCTTGTTTGACCCCACAATGTAAGGATGAGCAAGATGGCGTCGAGTCTGAACAGAGAGTAGCCCTCACCAGACACTAAAACTGCTATCACTTGGATCTGGGACTTCCCAGACACTAGAACAGTAAGGAATAAATTTCTGTTGTTTACAAATTACCCAGTCTAAGGTATTTTATTATAGCAGCCCAAATGGACTGGTACAGAGAGGTAACAGATGCGGGCTAGAGACTAGCAGCAGAGACTACCACAATACTTTCTCTCAACTTGAGTAATGGTTCAACTTCTTCTAAATGGAAAAAAAAAAATTCTTAAATGGGTGTGGACTTAATTATTTTTAGCATAATACTCTTCCGTGTGTAGTTCTTTTATAACTGTAAAACTAAACCAATTCATAAATTAAGTATAGTGACAAAACCAATGAAAGTTAAAGCATCAAAATTAAGTTAATGTGACAGACAAATGATATTGTTTTACTGAAACCAGTAACTACCCAAACATGAATAAGTTGCTGCAACTGCCGCTGCAGCGGCACGTGCGATGCAAGAACCCCACTTTCTTTGCACTGCTCCTTCGTTCCTGCTACTGGGCGGCATTGCTCATCCTGACGGTGGGATCCCCTCAGTCTGCACCTGCCCCTGCCCCTTAGCCCATGAAAACGCGCACAGTATTAGTGGATGCCCACAGACTGCATTTGAATAGACACGGTTTATACGGCTTTCTACCTCACATGCTAACAGTGAGCAGAAATTCTGGGATTAGAAATTTTATTAAAGATGAGGAAAGATTGAAGAGAGGAAGAAAAAGTTCAGCAGAAAACAAGAGAGAGGTGATTATGCGTTGGAATGAGATAATTTATGGCAAATGCGATGTTTTCGCTAAGGCCGTATAGTTGGTCCCGTCTCCACTCGGTTTACCCCCTTGTGTGAAACAAATGATCATTCTCTTGGATGTAAAAAGAAAAAGCTAGGTAGCACTGTTCTAGAGAATCTCTTGCTCATGTGCCCTAGGAGATAAGATGTTCACAGCAATGTCATTCATAATAGCAAAAAAACCTGGAAACCACCCAAATGTTAATTGGTTAAATGAATGTGTTATATTCATGTAACGGAACTCTATATAATGGTGAGAATTAATGAGCCACAGCTATATCCAAAAATATGGGTTCATTTTAGAAACATAATGTTTATCGAAAAGCCGAGTCACAAACAGTGATGGGCACTACTCCACTTTTTCTAAAACTCGAAGCAGGCAAGCTGCCAGCCTAGGGCCACGCATTGCTCACTTCCTCTACCTGGAACACGCGGGCCCCAGATTTCTCATAGCTGACTTCTTCACCTGCCTCAGATCTTTGCTAAAATGACACCTCTGACCCTTCTATCTGAAATCACGACTCCCGAGTGCACAGTCGCTCTTGCTGTCTTCTGCTTCTGTCTCCACGGCACACCGTGGTGCCACGTCTCTAACACTGTGTGCTTTGTTTATTCTGTGCATGGTTTGCTGACGGTTTTAGGAGATAATCCGCAACATTTGAAAATTTGATGGATATTTGTTGATAGGAAGTAATTATTGTTAATTATTTTAGGTACAATATTGCTATTAAGGTTACTTTCAAAAGAGTTTTACTATTTCAGAGAGTCATACTGGAATATTTATAGATGAAATGATGTGATTTCTAGGATTTGCTTCAAAATAATCCTGAGTGGGATTACAGAGGAACAGAGACTGGGCACAAGTTGATCTTTGTTAAACTGGGTGACGGATACATGAGCACCGCACTGTGTGATTTCTCTTCTCAATATTTGTGAACATTTTATGACATTTTCCATAATAAAGTTTATCGCCTAAGTATTCTTATCTGTGGGCTAATTGGTGGCTATGTTCCACTCAGTAAATATTTTGTTTAGTGCAAACATGTACCAGCAGTGTGGATAAGACAAGTCAGCAAGTCTGGGCTCTACTTCTAATTCTGGGTCAATACCAGGCTAGACACGCCAAATGCCCACAAAATAAGCAAAATTCAGCGCAACACTCTGTTAAGCACGAATGATGCATAAGAAGAGATTTTGAAGAAGTATCTTGGCGTTCAGTTTGTAGGCAAGAGACAACAGGAATGCACACACATAGTGGTGATCTTCATCCACACACCATCAACTAGTGACTTTCGATAATACCAGTTGGGATCACCTCTGTCACTCTGGGGTGACACACAACCCTAATTACTATATGCAAGTTCCAAAAAGCTCTCGTGACCAAATGGGCCATCTCCCCTCTCCACTTTCCATTTGATTAATTCTGATAGTGGGCTTGTCTTGGATTACATTTGATTGCGGATTGACTATAATATTATTACTTCCACTGGAATGTTGGGATACACTTCTTATTCCCACGGCTGGCATCAGTGGTTCTTCCTTGCCCTCTGTCTCCTTCAGGGGTCAGCACAACGGAAAGGGGCACAGACGCCTCACAGGAAGAACTCGGGGACAGTGGAGGGACTTTCTCAAGCTACAGTTGTGCCAGCACTAGGTGGATGGTGATGGCGCCTCTGCTGAACCACGGTGTGCCCAACACTACATCGTTACTTCGTTCAAGCGCCGCCTTCGCTCCACCTTGTTCTAGGGGAGGAGGGTGTAGATAGAGCAGAGTAGCATCCACAGAAGACAGGCAGGGTGGAAATGCACCAAGGAGCCCTGCGTACGTGAGCACGTCTCTGCCTGTGTCCGTCTCGTGCGCCTGCACTTCCGTGCGCTGGGTGGTTGGTGCTTGGAAAGACGCTCACTCCAACCTTGAAGCGCCTGACTGCCCGCTGCCACCACTGGAGAAAGCCGGCGTGCAGGGAGCCACTCCGGCTGGGGCTCAGATCTCTGGGAGGACTTAGTTCTGAGGACTCTACTGCACTCGCACCACCATGTGTTCCCGTTTTCAGGGCACCCCTTCCAAAAGTTCAAGGCACTTGCAACTGCTGTGGAGTGGTCATTTGAAAGCTTAGAAGCCTCCAATTCCCAGTAATAGTCCCTTGTCCCCCACCAGATGCACTGTCCCTGGCTATGGCCACCCCAGTGCTGCCCTGAACCTAGGGGTAAAGGGAAAAGTCGAGGAAAAACTTGCTCCTTGTCTCAGTGAGACCAGCACACGGAGAGAAGAGGCTTCCGTCGTGCTCCCTCGGTGGAGTGGCTGTGCTCGTGTCCCTCCTCCCACCAGTGCTGTGAGTTCCCTGGGCCTCGGCCGAAGCCCAGCCCCCTCTCACCCTGACTCCCTGGAAAGAGATCTCTGCACAGGGCAGGGCTGGAGGGGGCCACGGGGAGTCCCACAGGCAGCCCAGGAAAAGGCTCTCTGCTCATGTGGGGATCAAGCGTCTCTCAGCCATGAAGGAAGACCAGGGAAATCTCAAGCCCAGAGCTGCAATCATTCACATCATGCTTTATTCTTTAGGTTCCCGAGTTCAGTTATCCTTTATCTTTCAAGAGTTTTTAACCAAGTAATTGCTAAGGACCGAGCACTGTGCTAGGTGAGACTTGCTCACACCTCATTTCTTTCAAAGCAGACTTAAGGCTGCATTGGCACAGTGGGAAGGTCTCTGCTTCTTTCAGTTCCGGTTTTTTTCACATTTTCTTAATAGAGGAGGTCATTTATGGCACAGGTGGCTCTTTTTATAGCTCCGCTTTCAGAAATCAGCTCCCCGCCCAGCGGGGCTGGAACTGCACCTTCGGGCAGGGAAACAGCCCTCCCTCTGTCCTTGGTAATCAGACTGCGACCCCCTCTGCACCCACCACCCCTTCCCCCAGAAAGCAGCTGATGGCTGTGGGCCCATTACGCCCCCTGGACGAGGGACCTGCTCACAGCCTGCAGAATAGCCTGTTCAGAGATGTTACTATTGAAAACTCTGTTTCTGTTTCTGGCAATAATTTAAATAATCTCCGAGTAGGGGGGTAATGCCTGAGGTTTCGGCGGTGCCACACCGATGCTTACAAAACTCCTTGCCTGGCTCACTCATCTGACACTCAGCACAATGTGGTTCGGCTTTGTTCTGGGTGTCCTCTGCTTCCCAGACTAGATTACCAAGAGGTGAGACTGCGGGCAGGACCAGTGTGGAAGGGGCGGCGACGGTTTCGCTTCTGCAGGCGGAGTTTCACTTGGGCGGGCAAATCTTTTTCAGCCAAACCCATTAGGGTATCATTTTGCTTCGATAAACTTTATTTTTGTTTTGGAAACAAACAAACAAAAAATGACTCCTGGGACAAAGCCACGCAGGATGGCAGTGAGACTCCAAGAACAAATCTGTCCTGTTTAATAAATGTCCTCAGAGTGGCCAAGAGTGAAAGGCCAGGGGACCCCTGACCAAAAAGGGAGGGGTGGACTCCAGTGAGGGGTGGGGCGCGAGCAAAGTGGCAGGCAGGTGCTACCGGAGAGAGAGCCACCCAGGAGTTCCAGACGGCAAGGAAAACAGGGACTTTGTAACAACAGGATTCCGAATATCGGGGCGGGGGGGGGTTGTGGTGCAGTAGTGTGACCCCCGTGTCACTCCTGGGCACTCCCCGCCTCCTCGAACTCTGAGGTGGGAGGCGGCCCCGACGGGGAGATGCAGGTTCAGGAAGACAATGCCGTGAGGTGACCAGTAGGCTGGGGACAGGATTCCAGAACAAGAAGCTAGAGCTGACTGGGAGGAGCCTTACAACACCCCTCTCTTCCCTGGAAATACGGGAAGGAGGCTGGTTTCCAGCACTTGTGAAAGCTTCGAGGAGCTTTATTTATGTTTCAAAGGCCTTAGTGACCCCAGCAGCCGGAGGGCCGGGCCAATCGGGCGGCTGAGACTGCGGCCCCCTCCTACAGGCTCCGGACCTCGTGCCGCAGAATGAGCCCAAATCAACTTTGGTCACTAGGAAGACGCTGGTTTTAAACTGGGCAAGACTAAAATCTGAATGAAGAACCTGAATAAAAACCTGTCTGTCCCTTTCCAGCCTGCATTCTGGCTGGTGAACAAGATCTTTTTTCATTTGGCACCATAAATACCACATTCAGGAAGATTCTGTCGATTCAGGCCTATGGAAATATTGGTGTCAGAATTAGCAACACTGCGCTCATTGTGTGCCCGGAGCGCCAATGCCGGCCCCGGCGGACTTTATAAGCCTGCCTCACAAAGGGCCCCTATCTGCCAGGGGGGTGACACAAAGCTGCAGGCCTCAGCAACTATGCCGTGGTTTGCTATCGGGGGCTTTTCCCCCATATAATTACTTTTTAAGGAAATCAAAATAATCATCTGTAACTTCTTCATTATTAAAGTAACATAGTCACAAAATGTGGAGCATCCAGGGGAGGAGAGAACCACGCGATCCCCCACGCTGGCACAAGCAACTGTGAAATTTTTTAAATTTATCTCTTTGCAGTCTTTTCATTGTTTAGCTTTTTAAAAAATTATGAAACCTTCCAACATACAGAAAAAACAGACACTTATATACCCACCACGAAAATAAAAAATATGCTAGCATTTTATTATCCAAATTCAGTGCTCTTTCTCCCTTTTAAATAAATAAAACATGATAAATACATCAAAAGCCCCACCTTGGGGTCGTGTCCACCCACGTGCACCCGCGTGCAGAGGAGACCACTGTGCTGAATTCAGGGGGCCTCAGTCCTGGGTCTGCTGTTGCATTTTTACTGCATAGAACGTGAATCCACAAATATCTACTGTGGGTTTTATCAGTGTTTTTTGACATGCACATAAACGATAACTATTGTATCTTTGGCTCTCTATTTTTCCTTTTCATATTATGTTATTGGGCACATACAGACCTAATTCGCTCATTTTAACTGCTGCATGGACTCAGAAAACTAGTGCATCCATTCCCCTGCTGAAGGAAGGCTGGAAGGCTGGCTGGTAGCTGCTTTGTTGCTATCACAAGCATTTTGCACAGGCCTTTCCATGACCCCTGTGTAGACAGGGATTTCTGGATCCTGGAGTGTGCACGTCTTCGACCTCAGTAGAAACGGACAGACTTAACTCCAAATCATGCGCACTCCCGTTTCTCCGCGTCCCCTTCCCCTTGGAGGAAGGCAGTCAGTAACGCAGGGAAGATTACAGAACAAGAAGCCAGAGGTGACTTCGAGAAATGTTGAGACACCTGCCTCCTCCCCGGAACTATGGAGAAGGATGCTACTTTTCCCAGCATTTGTGAAATGGGGCTTTGAGGAATTGGGTTTACATTCAAAGGGCAGCGGCTACCCAGCTGGGCCAGTCTAGGCACGGCCCCTCCTAGGCACAGGGCCTCATCCTCGCCAAGACTCGGCAATATCGGACATTCAATTTTTCCCACTATGATGAAGGCAAGCGTCTTTGTGTGTGTTTCTTGGGCCTTCAGCTTCCTCCTTTCTTCAGCTTCCTTCCCTGCGGCTTCACATCACTTCCCCTTGGGCTGGCTGATTATCTATATGGGCAGTGAGGACAAATGCGGAGTGCTCTAGCCATGACCGACACGTCCTGCTCTTGGTGGGGACGGCCGCTCTGCTGGCACGCCAGCAGGACGCCTACGTTTGCGGTTGCCCTTGTCTGGGGGCGTGTCCCTGCCGATCCCACAGCACGAACTGTCCAGGAAAGGCGAAGAGTATCAGAGAGTTGGACTCAGCCATGAAAACGAAGAGCAAAGATAAAGGAAGCAGTCTCTGTCGCGGGACCACACGCCGGGTCGTCACAGACTCAACCAAGGTATTGTCTGGGCGAGTGAGGTCCGAGGTGACTTTTGGGAGTTGAGAAAATGAAGGCAGGTTATAAATAAACTCCCTTGGGGATGAGAGGAGGTGGAAAGTAAGACCATGGCAGGAAGGACCCCGCAGGCAGGCCAGGAAACCAGGCAGCAAGCTGGAGACCCAGCCCCGGGAGTTTTCCGCAAAGGGGCCTCGGTCTGCCCCACAGGCCTCTGTGTCACCCCCAGGTCAGGGTCCATGCTGGGCTCCATCAGAGTAGTGCTTTGGGGTCCTAATTCTTCTCCCCCCTCCCCAACGTGCCGAGGCGGAGGCAGGCAGGTTTCGTCACTGACCTTCTGCATGGCAGGGCCCTTTCTCGCTTCCTTCACTTAAAGAATGACTTTCGAGTCTCGGCTTTATGCGGGGTCTCCTACGCTCTGCATCTTGGGCATTTTTTATTCTTAGCAGTATATAAAACAACGCAATATAAGATAAAGTGGTTGCATCTTGGACTCCATAATACAGTAATACCATTTGCAAGCAAAGAAAAAAAACATGAAGGAATTAGTTCAGAGTCTATGGATGGAGGTGGGTGAAGGAAAAGCATCGGAGATTTTTGTAAATGTTTGTTGATTAATTCATTGGTCAGCTGGTTCTCACCTTCTACCTCCTGGATTTAGATTCTCAATTGATCCACTTTACACTGACTCCCAGTCTCAGGTAAGCAGTGTTTCAGTGAGGTGTAGAAACTCACTTCTCACTTAAGCAAACAGTGGTATTTAATTTTTTTTTTATTTCAGTATATTATGGGGGTACAGATGTTTAGGTTATGTATGTTGCCCCCCGTCCCCCGCTCTAAGTCAGAGTTTCAAATATGTCCATCCTTCGGGTGGTGTGCATTGCCCTTTCTTTCTTTTTTTTTTTTTTTTAATTATTCCAGGGTATTGTGAGGGTACAAACATCATAGTTACACTTTATGTCTTTGCCTCACCCAAGTGCGGGTTAAAGGCATGCCCTTCCCTCCCTTTAGTGCTCCCCGTGTCCTTTAGTTGTAGATTTGCCCCCCATCCCCCTAATCCCTGGAGAGTATTTCTGCCATGTGATTAACCTAGTGTTGATCAGTTAGTACCAATTTGATGGCGAGTACAGATGGATCCCGTTCTTCTGCTCTTGTGGTGCCTCACTCTGGATAATGGGCTTAAGTTTAATCCAGGAAAGTATAAGAGGTGCTAGATCACTGTTGTTTCTTATGATTGAGTAATATGCCATTGTAAACATATACCAAATTTTAATAATCCACTCATGGATTGATGGGCACTTGGTATTTAATTCTAATCACTATTATATCAAGGACTAAAAGAGAGCAGAAGCTGGGATTGCCCTGGGAGAACATTTCAGAGCGAAGGAAGGAGCTGGGTGGGTCCTAGTTTACCTTCTGCCTCCAGATCAGCTCAACTCAGAGAGCCACAGCCTCTAAGACCTCCCATTCACACTTGCGCTGGTTTGAAAATTCATTTCCAAAGGAAGTTTCTTCCACTTGTTATTCTTCAAATGTCCTTTCGGAGCAAACTGCAAATTTGAATACAATCCCACATTGCAGGGATGCACCAACTTCAGAGACATACTGTTGCATGAGTCCATGTAAGCCAAGTTCAAAAATAAGCAGAGTCAAGCTACAGTAATAGAGGTTGGTAGGATGGGTACCCTGTGGGAGCGCCGTGGCCAGAAGGGGACACAAGGGGGCTGCTGGGCGCTGGCGGTGCTCTGTTTCCTGGTCTGTGTGCTTCCTACACTACTGTGTTCACTTTGTGAAAATTCTTTGAGCTGGACCCTCAGGACTTGTGCACTTTGCTGTGTGAATATTATGCCCAATTAAAAGGTTTATTATTATTTTTTAAGTGAATCAAAAGCACCTTGAAAACCTAACTGAAGTTTTTGGAGATTATTCCCAAAGAGACTCGCCAAGGGAGGAGAGGAGGGAGGGGAAGACAGCAGGTGAGGCTGTACCCGGGTAGCAGAGCTGAGGGAGCGCTGGCGCCGATGGCCGGGAGGATGGCAGCACAGAGCCCCCACGACACGCAGTCCCCGCTCAGCTTTCTCCTTTCAAGACAGTGTGCACGCCCTGTCCATCGCGGCTTCTAAGATGCTCCTTGGGCCAGCATTCAAAGGGATGCTAAAAACCAGGCTGGCTGTTTCCAAAGACAGCCGGTGGCTTTTCTCCTAGCCTCTGAGCTCTGCCTAGCTGCAAGAGGAGACAAAAGAGGACAGTGACAGCACCTCAAACACAAGGGTTGCTTGGGGTGGCTGGAGCCATGTGTCCCCCACTGCAGCTGTGACTCTCCCACCCGGCCGCTGGTGGGCCAGTCACAGGTGTTCTGAGCAGCCCTGGTGGCCCAGGAAGGCACACTTGGGCTCACCACAGCATGTTAGGAGGCCCACTGTGGTGTGACCCAGCTTGGGAGCCCTCAGGGTCAGGCCCCACACCGTCTCGAGGCACAAGGAGACATTCGAGGTCAGGGTAACTAGCAAGCTTCGCTCAAGGAGGCTGACGGGGCTGCCAGCCGGAGTCTCTATGGACCGGCCAGGTCACCACCCCTTTGGGTTGTCTGTGATGTGTACAGGTGTGTGTGCAAACACACACTCCTACCCACCTGGTTACCGCGGGGATTCAGTGTAGAGTTCTGTGGATTCTCTCTCCCACTTGCAGAGCAGCCGTGTGCAGGGAGCGAACCCTGGATCTGATGGGCTGCACTGGGCGTAGCCCGGGGGAGGGAAAGCAGACCCAGGGGCCCAGCTGCCGCTGAAAGAAAGGCTGTGTTTGCAGTGCTTGGGAAACATGTATGCATCTTTGTTTTCTGGACAAGGAGCGAAAGTGACTTGCAGGAACTCTGTTGCCTAAGGCTCGGGGAGAAAACCGAGATTCTTTTTCCTGTTTCCTGGGAAAGAAAAAAATCCATCAAGCAAATGATTCAAGGTTCAACTCCCACGGGCTCGCTGGATAAACTGCAGGATGGAGGTTTATATGCAGTATTGAGCCTGGCTCCTGAGACACTTGATGCTGCTTATTAAAGGCCACTACCCTCGTGGGGACAAACAGTTCCGTGAATAATAACCTGATAGCCAGTTAACTGACATTCGCCCCATCCACAGGCTTCGGAAAATTACTTACAGTCACATCAGCATATTTCTTTGTAATGTCTGACAGACCAAAGGAAAGCTGTGAAATTGCCCCTTCCCAGCTCACATTACATTGAGCAGGAACGGCAGGATGCTGCTTGCTCTGCCTGCCGCAGGACGTGGTCCCCTCTGGCTCTGCCAGGGCTCTGCGCTCCTGGGCCCAGCGCCTGCAGAGAGTCTCTAGCGTGTCTCTACACCCCTGAGATGCCGCTTTTTGTTTGGAACCTGGGCTTTTCTAGGCAGTGATGCCCCAGAATGACAATGGGGTGTTCGTTGTGAGTTGGGGGGTTTTCTCCTTTGTATGGAGGAAGGGTCCTAATGTTTTGTCTGAGGACTGTGTATGCCTTGGAGATGGGCTCCTCGCTTCTTAACAGCTAAGCAGCTGGAGAAAAACCAGCCATTTCTTCCCGTCACAGGACTGTGTTTTCTTCTGGGCGACAGAAGCACAGCTCTTGCCAAGAGTGCTGGAAACCCGACGCCCTGCAGTGCTCCACGGTTGAGCAGACGTGTGACACCAAATGCTCCCTAAAGCGGGAAAACAACCCTGCCTTGACTGTCTTATTCCCCCCAGCACAGGTGGCCAACGACTTTAGCAGCCAACAGCTCAACCAGTGTTGCACACACTGCGGCTCTCGGGAATGTCCATGTTAATGTCTCCTCAAGACGACGGAAGTCCTCCCTCTTCCGCGCGTGAGTGAGCGGAGCAGGGCGTGCCTTGCGGTCGGTAGCCGTGGATCCCGGCTCTGGCCCCATCGTGAACAGGCTGATTTCTCTGAGCCATCGTCTCCATATCTGTAAAATGGGGATTGCAAAAATGCCTACTTTAGAGAGAACAATGAATAAAATGTATATATATATATAAAGATATGGGAGAGCCCACCTTATAAATCCCCAAACCCAAATCTTATCATATTACTAAACTGTGAAACTTGGCCAGAAAGATGTAACCTGTTCTTATGATGAATTGAACAAACTGATCACTGTGATTTTTATAATACTAACCTGTTAATGTGGTTTCCATAAATAATAAGTAGCCAGCAAAATTGATATTTATAAAGGGTTCAAAACTACTGATTAGCTGCGCAGCGGGCCAAGGGAAGGAAGTGGCAACATTTTTGTTAATTCACAGAGGGAAAAAAAGAGGAAAAGTGAAGTTAGATGAGCTTATGACAAACCCGAGAGCATAGCAGAAAGGAGGAGCGCAACTCGGACGGGAACGACAGCCGGAAAGCGAGTGACAGGAAACACACTCACCCCGACACCCTCCTCCGGGTCACAGCGGACAGGCTCCGTTGTCTGCGTCTCCACCCCTCCCTGGCTCTGACTCCTGCTGTCCACTTGGATGGCAAGTGCTTGAGGCAAGAACTGTCCCCTCACCAGGGCCCCGTGCCTGAATCCGTGGCTGGCCAGAGCTGGCCTTCAGAGGCCCACGGGCCACTCTTGAGGGAGGGCGAGAAGTGGCCTCAGATACCTGCGGTGTCTTCAGTTCTTGCAGCCCCTACTCTCCAAAACGGGCTCGGACACTTCGAGCCCTGTTTAACCTGTAGAGGGAAGAACAGCGTCCCGGAAGCCACTCGGCAGTGTCCACAACGGCTGGCAAGGTGAGCAGGTCTGTCTGCTATGAGAAAGAAAACTCCCCCAGGGTCGGCTGACCTTGGAGTCCAGCCCCAGGTCAACGTGTGTGTCAGCCCACCAAGTAGACATCGGCTGCACACGGCTCAGTGTTCGCAAGTCCTTTCTCTCTGCATCATCCCCTCTGCTTCCTCCCTGATACCCTAGGGCTTCTCTACCCTTCAGTTCTCCTGCAGGGTCCTGGCTCTACCTGGGTGTCTACAGCAAGGTCCTAGAGGTCATGTGGAATGTGGTTTTCACATTCTCTCCTCACGTGGAGCAGCAGGAGGAGGAGCACGGAACATTCTCTTGCTCTACTGATGCTTCTCGTAGCAAGTCTCCAAGTTTCTGTCCCCAGCTCCATCTTGCCACGTGCCCCACCACCCCACAAGATGCAAGGAGGGTGAAGGAAAAACAATCTCGCCCTATGCTCCTTGAACATCTCCTGTGACGTGACATCAGACCTTGTCCTCTTTGTCCCCATGAGTCCCTTTTCAAGGCAGAGCCCTCTTTCTCATGTCCACAGAATCCTGGAACAGAGCAGCTGCCAAATTCACCTCCCCTGGCGGCTCATTGCCAAGGAAAAACAGGGAATGTCTTTTCCTAGAAGTCTTTAAAAACAGCGTAGGATGCAGGAGGGTGGATTAAGTGACCTCTGGAGTCTAGTCTAGGCTGGGACATTCTGACAAATTCAGAAATGTAGGTTTTAAGAGACCTGGGGGGCTTCACACAATGAGGCCCTTTTCAGCATTGGCTGCTGCAGACCGATGAGCTGAATTAATCACTGTTCCTTGTAATCAACTAAGGAAAATGGCCTTTCCTTCAAAAACAGCTGTCAGCAATGACTATAAATTAGTTCATTTTATGCAGAAAAATGCCATGTGATAGGTTGTCAGCTAAATGAATGCTTACTTCGATGTGACTTGAAACTGAATGTTGGAAGTGACAACATGTGAACGGAACGAGATGGGGTAATAAACAGCCACCTCTGCAGTCACACCAGGCACCATGACGGATGTACAAGGGGCAAATTTTGAATTGATAGGTAAAAATCATGATCCTAACCATGCTGCCTGATGTTCACTGAGTACTTAGTACGTCCTAGGCTCTGAACTAAGTGTATTATTCGTCTTATCCCACCTACTGTTAAAATACATCCAAACAGGAGTATTCACTATGGAGACCTTCAAGGGCATCCTCAAAGTCATGGCCCCGGAGCCCCGCCGGGAGCATGCTGTGCTCTAGGAGAGGCGCGTGGGGAGCCAGTATTCTGAGAGACAAGCACAAATCAGAGCGTCCAAAGCCACCCGGTTGGAAGCTGGCCTTTGGGAAGAAAGCTCTTTCCTCATCATAATATGGCCTCCAACAATTCCTGGCCGTCCAGATCTCTGGCACAGCTTAGGGGCTAAAGTTTTATTTTTTAAAAAATAAATAAATCAAAGTGGTTTAGGCAAATGGAAAGGGCTTTGTAAACGAGGAAATGATATTTAATAATTTTCTAAGCATCTGTCCTTTGTTTTGCTTTAGGGGCCTGTAACATTCCTCGGTGCTCGCCAGCCTCTGGTTTGGGAGCCAAGAGACACCACCTCACAGGCAGCGAGTCAGCACGTGGGAGTGGGAGGCGAGGGGAGCGAGGAAAGTCGACCCGCAGGACTTCGGAGAAATTACAGTAACTCCTTTAGGCTGCCTCGTCGTCTCTAAAATGGATGCAGTAACTGCTACTTTGCAGAGTCCTTGTGTCCATGAGGCGACGCATGTATAAAGTGCCCATTGACGAGGCTACTATGTGGTCAAGATAGATTCATGGTAACTGTTATTTTAAAAGACTGTTATACCCAACTTCAAGACTTATTACAGGGGGATGAAGAGAAGTTGATTAACGAGTACAAATATATGGATTGATAAAAGAAGACCTAATGTTTGATACATCAGTAGGGTGACTATAGCTTACAATAATCTATTGCATATTTCAAAATAGCTAGAAGAGAATAATTTGAATGCTTATAGCATAAAGAAAAGACAAATATTTAAGGTGATAGGTATCCCATGTACACATTGTATAAATGCACTAAATTATCACATGTACCTCAAAACTATGTACATCTATTTTGCATCCATAAAAATTGTTTTATATTTTAAAAGACTTACTATAAAGCTACTATAATGAAGACAGTATGGTATCGGTGAAAAAATAGAGACATAGATCAATGGGACAAAACGGAAAGCCCAAAAATAGACTCACATAAATAGAGTCAATTGATCTTTGACAAGGAGCAAAGGCAATTCAGTGAAGCAAAGACAGTCTTTTTAACTAATGGTATTGGAGCAACTGTACATCCATATCCAGAACTAACAAATAATGCCTTACACCCTTCACAAAAATTAACTCAAAATGGATCATAGACCTAAATGTAGAATGAAAATTATATAACTCCTAAAAGATAGCATAGGATGGAATCTAGATGACCTTGATTTTGGCAATGTCTTCTTAGACATAACATCAAAAGCATGATCTGTGAAAGAAAAAAATAGATAAGTTGGACTTCACATAATGTTGCCCAAAGCTGCAATTTCATTTTGCTCCCAAAACAATCTCTGCCTTCATATACAATACCTCTAAATTCATCCTATGTTGTAATCAGACCATTAACATAACTTAGGCCATTCCTGTTTCCTTTGCTAATCCAAGTCTTTTATTCCTAATCCTAAACTTCATTTATAAAAAGCACTGAAGGGAATAAATGCATGGAAATGGAACTTGCTCAACAGTTTCATGTGAAGGCAGATACAAAAGACATCTGTGTAGCAGCAATTCAGGAATCAGATTACTTTACTTGTCCCTGTTTTTTCAGGGATGGTAGAAGGAATGGGTGTAACCATGGAAATGTTCCTTCCAAAAACACAAATCTTCCAAAGCCTAGAAACATCAAGGAAACCAAGAGCTCTCGCCTTCCAGCAGAGAACTCAACATCACCATGACAGAGCAGCTAACAAGAAATCTTTTCCAAAACAGAAAGAAAAGTGCTACAAATACACAGCCTTCCGCTTTTATCCCAGACAGGATGGCTTTTATTTTGGCGTAAAACACTTGTTAGCAACTACAGAAATGAAATGCACGTCTAAAATTTTCTTTAGAAAGACTATTATTCGGTAGCTAGATCCAGTCACTTTCTTTAGATAATTGTGATGTGGAATTTAAATCCTAAATTAAAGCTGGATATTCCTCATTTACTGATTGAAATGGGGGCAATCCTGCGGGGGACATGGATCCCTCTTGGTCTAAACTTAATCAGAAACAACCAAAACTTGGGACAAATTCATATAAAGACAGCAAAAGTCTCTTTTGCCAAAGAGGCCAGAGTATGGACTAACAACACTGAAATAAATTATTTAAACAAATGTTTATCACATCCTGTCATATGCTAAGCACTGTCAAACAGATGCCAATAAAAATAGATCCAATCTCTAATTTTATAGAATTTATATTCAATTTGGTGATCAATTATTAAATAAAGTAAAAAGGACAACTGTATATAGTCTTAGAGAGAAGGAAATAAAACAGGGCAGTGAGCTGAGGACGACTGTGTGTTTGGGTGGGGGCTACTGGACACTGCAAGGTCGCAAAGATGTGACCTCTGAGCGAGGCCGGAATGCTGGGAAGGGTAAAGGTCGCACAGACCGGGAGGCAGAGAGTTCCAGGCAGAGGAACAGCAAGCACAATGGTTTTGGGACAGGAATGTAAGCTCTGAGAATTTCAGTAAAAGAAAAGGAGGTGTGCCTGGAGTTTCAAGAGTATAAGAGAGAATTAGGCGGAGCCAATCATGCTCTTACGGGCCACAGTAAGGAGTTTGGATTTTATTTTACATACAATGAGAAAACACTGGTGGATTTTTGTTTTGATTAATGTTCTGAAACATCACTCTGCTGCTTTGGGAGAAAACGAATAGAAGCAGAGCCACCAGTTGAGAGATTTTGGAGGCTTAGACTGCGGGGGCAGTAATGGAAATGGCAATACGAGGAAAGTTTAGAATATGTCCTTTTTTTATAGTAATAAATTAATTAGTCAGTGAAAAGAACTTTGATTGCAGGGTCAGGAGTGGGCTCAACCCCTATAGTTACTTTAAACTGTGGGGCAGCAGATCTCACCACCCAAGAAGGAAAGAAAAATTTTACTGCTAGGGCCAAAGAGACACAACTTGGAAATTTACAATAAGAAGTTCATAACCATTTCACAAATCCTCAAACAAACAAACCAAAAAAACTCTAAGAACAAATTCTAAAGATTTGAGTAAAAAAAATTGCAAAAATTTTTTGTTTGCTTGTTTTTGGGATTTTTTTTTTAGTAAACCATGCAACAAAGCTGCTTATTTAAAACATCTGAAAGGTGGTAACCAGTATGAGATCAAATGCAGAAGGTCAGATTATAAAAAATTAACCATATAATGTGAAATATTGAAACTGGAAATATGGAAGATCTAAAAAATCATATGGGTATGTTAGAAATGGGTAAGTGAAGAAAGAACACACAGAAATATAAGAAAGAACACTATGGGAGGATGGTGAAGTCTAATATACTACTACATTATAGTAAAAAAATTTCATATTCAAAAGAGAAATATATTGAATGTCTGAATTTAAAGTGACATAAAACAATGACTTCCACCTAAATGCCGTGGTCTCTGGTCTATATAGAAGGAAAAGTCTATGTTCAGGTATGCTTTGTGTATAAATTAGATTTTCATATGTCAAACCACTGTTTCAATAAGTATTATTACATTATTGCAGTGATAATTTCAGAAATCTATTTCCCATGAAAACCTACGGCCTCCTCAGGATATAAAATTTCAAAGAAGTCTGTCAGAAGACTTTTAAAATTACATGTTTAACAGAAAAACAATATCTAATAAACAGATGAAATATTACCAACAATATGTTATATTATGATATATTCAAGATGATATCCAAAATTTTTAACCACTGGTGTAGGTACTGATCAGAGAGCAGGCTGACTCCAGTACCAGAACGGGATCCTGGTGTTAACCCTTTAGCTACTGGAAGGTTGGGGAGGGGTTCAATGGGAAGACATTCGGAGGGCTCAGGGTAGCACCATTTACTACCCAGCATGCAAGTCTTTCAATATTTAACAACCAGTATGGCTGTTCCAACAGCGTGGAAGGAAGAGCATCAGTCCTGGGCATGTCCACATAATACAATACTCTGCAGCTACGACATCTATTAATATTTGATGACATCAAGAGTCATCCGTGGAATGTCTCTACGAAAAAAAAAATTGGCCAGGTGTGGTGGTGTGTGTCTCTTGTCCTAGCTATTTGGGAGGCTGTGGCAGGAGGATCGCTGGAGCCCATGAGTTCAAGGCTACAGTGAGCTATGATCTACTATGGAGTAGACAATACTCCAGCCTGGGCAGCAGAGTGAGACCCCGTTTCTAAGAAAATGAAAAAAAAAGAGTCGTCCATGATACGTTATCATATGAATAAGGTAGATTACATAACAGTGTGCATATTCCCATCCTTATGTTGGCATGTGTATGTGGGTGGGCACAGACAGGACTGAGATTTATAGCCTCTAGTAGGACTGTTGGAGATTTTTATTTTTTCTTAATGCTGATTTTTATTTTCCAAATTTCCTACAAGAAAAATAAATACAAGTTAAAATATGCTTAGAATTAAGTATTATGCTATTTTAGAAATTACGATTGGTAAGGAAATATGGAAAGGGGAATACTTACCAGTGAAGAAGCTCTGATCCAGTCGAAGAAAGCAGTAATCTACAATTGTCCTCCCTATTCTTCCTTTTTCATTACAAATAATAACACTGTCACAGAAGCACGGTACTCATATCAATTCATTAAGACGCTGGGATCTGAAAACTGGAGTTCTATAAACCAGAAGCTGCACTTCCACAGAATCACGGAATTTTACACCAAGAAAGACCCTTAGAAGATCACATCCTCTGTGTTGTGCTTGGGCAGGCATCTGTTCAGGCATACTTGGAAGGATTCTAACCCTTCTGTTGGGTTTGTTAAAATTCAGGGATCTGCCTTTAACTGACAACATACAATACTTCTACTCTACGTTCCTGACAGAAAGGATAAAATCAAATTCTTTGCTAGTCTATACTTACTAGAAGTTTAGTCTAAAAACATTCAGGGAGGAGTGCTCAAAAGACATGGCGTCCATCTGTTCACCTGATGGATGTATAATCTGTCCCTGGATCATGCCACACAACTGAAAAGACATACACCAGAATCGCAAGATATTGGCTTCTCAAAGATTTGTCATGTAAAAAAAAAAGCTTCATGCTATTTACTGGAGGGTAGTTGTGAAAAATAGTGTTCACAATGTCATATGGCATCAATTTTATAAATACCTGAAGAAGGAATTTTCCCCAAGCCCAATACCTGAGAAAGTTGCATTTCTCCTGAGTAGTTGCTTTGCTTTCAACCTCACTTGATGGCTTTGATAATAGCACATGGTTCAGAGCATGAAATCCAGAGTTCTGCTATTTAGTAGCCATGTGACTCTGGGCAAGTCACTTAACTCTCTTGGACTCAGATTTCTCCACTGTTAAATGGGGTAATAATACCTGTGTCATAGGATTATTTTGAGAACGAAATGAGCAAATACATGTAAAGCAATTTGAACGGTGTATAGTACACAGTAACTGCTATTATTAATCCAAATCTTTTTTTCTCCTATGAAGAAATTGATACTGAACACAAAGATCTTCTCTTTTCAATAAAAGTAAGGCAGCTTTCTAGTATCCAATGCTCACTCACATTTTTGAAAAAGCAGAGGACATAGTAACTATTTATAACCACTGCATTTGGAGATAAGTTTTGATTCTTTTTTTTTTTTTTCAGAGCTTTCTATTACCCAAAGAGAGTGGTGGGTGTCACTGGGGAAGAAATACAAAAAGTTTCACTGTACACACAAATAAAAACGAAGACGTTCCTCAGGAAAAGAAAATGAAGAGTTATTTTTTAATTTGCTTCTCTTTTCTCTTTCCTCCTCCCTCTCTCTCTCCCTCTCTCTCTCTCTCTTTCTGGCATGTGTGTATGTCTGTCTGTCTCTGTCCTTCTTTCCTGCCTGCCTAGCATACATGGCAGACACAAAGGAAAAGAAGCTGATTTTATTATTATTTTCTGTTTAGGACAGAGCTGGTTGAATCAACTCATTTTACTCACATATATACAATAAACATATGTTTTAGAATACAAAGAAATAAACATCACAACTGAAGAGACGATGTACTTGTAACAGCTAATGACTTTTCTACGGACTTTTCCCCTTTGGAAAGTTTGAAGTGGCAAAGAAAGATATACTGGATCTAGTTTCTTTCTTTCTTTTTTAAAAGTACAGATTCCATCACTGAAAGTAATCTAATAAAAAACTATCTCTCTGAATTTCACATCAATAGCCAAATCTATTATAAAAGGAATTTGAGAGAGCAAAGTTTAGAATTTCCTGGTATGCTCAATTATGCTCAATGTGTTGTCAAGCACGTTGCTGGGATCTTTGTATCATTTGTGACCACAGTTTGTATAAGGATTTCAATAATTTTTGTGCCAGTGAACAAAAGCCAGACACTGCTGGCTATTTAAAAAAACTTATTTGTCAAACATCATCGAACAAAAATTCTTTAAAATTTGCAAGTATAATTAATACATTCTTAATATTATTATAAAATTAAAATTAACTACTATTTTATCTTCTTCATTTTATAGTTAAGAGAGTTTGTAGTTATGATGGTTTAAAGAATCAACTACCTTAGTGGTTTTAGATAAGAGGCTTGAGAACATACATTAAGAACAAAAGGCACAAAAATGGAGAAGGGTTTCCAAGTGACGCAAAGAATGGACTTTGGTGGACAAACAGAAGCATGCCCAGATCGCCCTTCGCGACAGGACTTGCTGCCCAGCTGCAGGGAGAAGTTCAGCTGTCAGTAACTTCGGTCTCTCAGAAAGCTGCAGAAAGCCACCTTGCTCTAGGCAGCCCAGATCAGGTAACTAGGCAAGGAGTGGGTATAAAGGCCTGGCCTTTAAAGAGGTTTGCTGATTCATAAGTTTTGGTCAACAGTACATTGAGCATAATTGAGGATACCAGGAAATTTTAAGCTTTGTTGTCTCCAATTCCATTTAGATTTGGCTATTGATATGAAATCCAGAGAGATAATTTTTCATTAGATTATTTTCAATGATGGAATGCATACTTAAAAAAAGAAAGAAAGAAACTGGATCCAGTATATCTTTCTTTGTCACTTCAAGCTTTCCAAAAGGGAAAAATCCATGGAAAAGTCATTAACTGTTAGATGACATGATCTTGCACAGGAAAAATCCTAAGGAATCCATAAGAAACTATTAGTGCTAATAAGCAAGTTTACTAAGATTGCAGAATATAAGATCGATATTAAAAAATCAATTTGATTTTTATTTGTATACATAGGCAAAGAACAATCCAAAAATGAAATTTAAAAACTCCATCTACAGTAGCATTAAAAAGAATAAAATACTTAGAGATAAATTTAAATAGAAAAGTATAAGACTTGTACAATAAAAACTATGAAACATCATCAAAGACCTAAAAAAAAGATCTAAATTTTAAGAAGATGACTTAAGTAAATGAAAAGACAATCTGTAAAATGGTTGAAAGACCTAATACTGTTAAGATGATAACGCTGCCCAAATTGATCTACAAATTCAATGCAGTCCTAATCAGAATCCCAGCTGGCTTCCTTGCAGAAATTGGCAACACGATCCTAGAATTCATACAGAAATGCAAGGGACCCTGAATAGCCAAAATAATCTTGAAAAAGAAGAAAGTTGGAGAACTCACACAGTTTCAAAAATTAGGGTGTGGTGGCTCACACCTGTAATCCCAGCACTTTGGGAGGTCAAAGTGGGAGGATTGATTGAGGCCAGGAGTTCCAGACCAATCTGGGCAACACAGTGAGACCCTCATCTCTACAAAAAATTTTTAAAAATTATTTGGCACAGTGGCATATGCCTATAGTCTCAGCTACTTGGGAGGAGGCTGAGGCAGGAGGATTGTTTGAGCCCAGGAATTCAACATTACAGTGAGCTATGATTAATTATGCCACTGCACTCCAGCCTAAGTGATAGAGCAAGACCCCATCTCTAAAAAAAAGAAAAAAAAATTACTACAAAGCTACAGTAATCCAGACTGTGAGATATGAGCATAGGATAGACATACAAATCAATGAAATAGAATTGAAAGTCCATAAACCCATACAATTATGGTCAATTAAATTTTGACATGAGTACCAAGACAAGTCAATGGGGGAGAGAGAACATTCTTTTCAATAAATGTTCCTGGGAAAACTGGATATTCACCTGTAAAAGAATGAAGGTAGACGCCTATATCATAAATATACAACTGAAAATAGATCAAAGATCTAAACATAATAGCTAAAATTTATATGTTTTATAACTTTAGGTACTTTAAGACTTTTGTAACTCTAGAAGAAAACATAGGAATAAATCTTTATGACCTTGGATTAAGTAATAGTTTCTTAGATATGGCACCAAAAGCACCAACAATCAAAGAAAACAATAGATAAAATTTTTATCTATAAAATTCTTTTGTGCATCGCAATATCAAAATTCCTATAATTCAACAGCAAAAAAATCAAACAACCCAATTCAAAAATGGGCAAAGGACATACGTAGACATTTCTCCAAAGAAGATATAAAAACGGTCAATAGGCAAATGAAAAGATGCTCAACATCAATTAGCCATTAGAAAAATGTAAACCAAAACCACAGTGAAATACCACTTCACATCCAGTAGGATCACTATTATCACTAGAACAGAAAATAATAAGTGTTGTCAAGGATGTGGAGAAACTGGAACTCTCCTGACCTGCTAGTGGGAACGTAAAATGCTAAAGCTGCTGTGTAAAGCAGTTTGGCAATTCCTCAAAAAGTTAAACACGGAATTGCCATATCAATTCCAGCATATGTTTTCCACGTATGTAACAAAGCTGTTTTTACTCATAACACTGCTGACACCAAAAACATGATGTCTTCTAACACTACTTCTCCAGCTCTCTGACACCAGGTGGATATACTGCAATTCATTCATTTCTGGCACTATCTACCCGGAGTTAGTGTCGGACCCCACAGTTAAAGGCTCCTTCCCTCGAGACCGCCCCCACTTCAGACACCGGGTGCAAGACCGAGTCGTCAACCCTACTAACCAGCTATAAATTCGGGCGGTTCCTACGGTTTCCTCCTCATGTTTAATAATTTCATAGAACAACTCACAGGACTCAGAAAAGTACTCTACTTGCTCTTGTCAGTTGGTTTATTACAAAGGATACACCTCAGGAAGAGCCAAATGGAAGAGACCTAGGTCAGGGTATGGGAGAGGGGCATGAAACGGCCATGCCCTCCCAGGCGCACCGCTCTCTCAGTCTCTTGATGTGCTCACCAACCTAAAAACTCTCTGAACTCTGTGTTTAGGAGTTTTTAAAGGAGATATCATCATGTGGCCATAATTGACCGATCACTGGCCATTGGCGATTAGCTCAATCTCCAGTCCCTCCCCTCGCCTCAGAGGTTGGGGAATGGGAATGAAAGTTCCAGGCTTCTAATCATGCCTCGGTCTCTCTGGAAACCAGTCCCCTCAAGTCACCTAGGGACCCCTCCTCATGTTCAATAATTTGCTAGATGAAGACTCTAGATTGTTTCAGGATACGAACTGGTCCCAGAGGGAACAAGACATACTTAGAAATCTGAAAATTCCAAGAGTTTGAGGAGCTATGTGTGTTAGGTACTGGGGAGGATGTTTATTATATAATTATATCATAGTATATATAATTATTATATCACAATATCCCAAAGCATTATAAGCAGGGACTCAAACATGTCCTTAAACACCAATATTCATAGCAGTATTATTCACAATAGCCAAAAGGTGGAAACAACTTGTGTCCACTGAGAGATGAATGGATAAAGAAAATGTGGTATTCTGCAATTCTAGAGGCAGTAGGAAAAATAAATAAATGAATACATTTTAAAAATGTGAAATGTGGTATACGCATTGAAAGGAATATTATTCAGTCTTAAAAAGAAATGAAATTCTAATACATGCCTCAATATGTATGAACATTGAAGACATTACCCTATGTGAAATAAGACAGACCCAAAAGGACAAATACCGTATGATCCCACTTACATGAGGTATCTAGAATAAGCAAATTCACAGAGACAAAAGGTAGAACAGAGGTTACCAGGGACCAGGGCGATGAAAAAATGAGTTATTGTTTAATGGGTACAAAGTTCCTATTTGAGATGATGAAAAGTTCAGGAAATGAACAGTGGTGATAGTTGTATGACACTGTGAATGTACTTAGTAGCAGTGACTTATGCATGCCAAAACAGTTAAAAATGGTAAATTTTGTTATATATATTTTACCACAGTTTTAAAAAATTATTTTAATGAGCAAAGGATTTGAAGACATTTCTCCAATGAAGATATACAAATGGCTGATAAGCACCTCAAAGGATGCCCAACATCATTAGCTATTAGGGAAATACAAATCAAAACCACAACGAGGCCAGGCATAGTGGCTCATGCCTGCAATCCTAGCACTTTGGGAGGCCAAGACCAGAGAATACTTGAGGTCAGGAGTTTGAGAACAGTCTGAACAAGAGCAAGACTCCATCTCTACAAAAAATAGAAAATATTAGCTGGGCATAGTGACATCCCTGTAGTCCCAACTACTAGGGAGGATTGCTTCAGCCCAGGAGTTTGAAGTTGCAGTGAGCTATGATGACGCCACTGCACTCAAGCCCTGGCGACAGAGTGGAGCCCTGTCTCTACAAAATGAAGAAGAAGAAGAAGAAGACAGCATTTTTCAACAGTATCAGAGAATATCAAGTACCTAGGAATAAATTCAATAAAAGATATGCAAGATCTCTAAGTGAAAACTACAAAAGGACATTTGGTCATTAAAAGAAGACCTGAATAAATGGAGAAATACACCACGTTTATGGGTTAGAAGATTCAATAATGTAATCTAATCAAATCTCAGTAGGTCTTTTCATGGATCATGTTAAGCCAGCCAATTCTTTATAAAAGCATAAAAAATAAAGATTTTTTTCAAAGGCAGGAAATTTCTGAAGATTGCTATGGAGGAACTTGCCCTATCAGATATCAAGACTTAGTAGTGTTAGCAGAAATATGGATGGTGAAAAATAAAGGAAAAAAAAGACTTAGTATGAAGCTATGGTAATTAAGACAGGATGAGAAAAATATGACAAATTAACCTAATTCCGTAGGGAGCCACAACAGATCCAGGCATCTACAGAACCTGGGCTATGTCAGAAGAAACATGTCAAATCAATGGGACAATAGGGACTATTCAATAAACGAAGGTGGATAAAAATGATTATTCATGTGGTAAAAGGTGAAATTAGAGTTCTATTATCATGCAAGATATAAGATCCCAATCCAAATGTATTAAAAGCTTACATTTCAAAAACAAAACTTAAAAGCTCTTAGTAGAAAGCATATGAAAATATTTTATATGCTTTTTATATTTTAGACTTAGTAGGTGGAAAGAGTTTAAAAAATTTAAACAACATAAGAAAAGCACTAACTACAAAAAATGATAAAATTAGGAACTTTTTTGTTCATCAAAATATAAAAATATATTTTTTCTTTTTTTTTTTTTTTTGAGACAGAGTCTTGCTCTGTCACCCTGGGTAGAGTGCAGTGGTGTCATCGTAGCTCACTGCAACCTCAAGCTCCTGGGCTCAAGCGATCCTCTTGACTCAGCCTCCTGAGTTGCTGGGACTACAGGTGTGTGCCACGATGCCCAGCTAATTTTTCTATTTTAACAGAGATGGTATTTCACTCTTGTTCACGTTGATCTTGAACTGAGCTCAAGCAATCCTCCCGCCTTGGCTTCCCAGAGTGCGAGGAAAAATATATTTTCAAGACGTCAAAAAATCTAGTAATAAAAGAGGAAAATATTCTTATAATTAAAACCAAGAATATAAAAACAACTTCAAATCAATCACAAAAAAAAAAAAAAAAAACAGAAAAATGGGTAAAAGACAAGAATAGACATTTCAAGATGAGAAAACACATATGGCCAATAAACAATGAAGTAACAAAAGAATGCTAATCAAGAATACAAAAAGATAACTTCTGTCTTTATTCAATATGAGAATATGAAGTCTACAAATATCAATTGTTAGAGAAGATGCTAATCACAGAATTTCTAATCCATTCCAGGGGATTCTAAATTAGTACAACCACTCTGGAAAATATTTAGTATTATTTATAGATTTTGAAGAGTTGAACATTCATAGCAATTTTACTCATTGGTTCAATACCAAAAGAAATCATTGCTGAAATACAACAGAAAGCAGGAAAAACCTTGAAACAAAAAATTAAATGTCTATCGATAGAAGAATGGAAAATCAGCTCTGGTTTAGTCACACAGCAAAATAGCGTCAGAAGATTCCATATAGTCTTGAAAGATTACATACAGCATGAATCTTTTTTTAACAGAATTAAGAACAAGTGTTTAATATTTTTAAGAAACAGATAAAATAAAACCATGTAAATCAAAGGAATAATGGCAAAAAATAAAGGTATGATAGTTGCCCAGTTCAAGAAAGCAAGGAATGAGAGAGAATCATACTACATAACTAGATGTGGGTTAATACCAAGGTCCTGGCTGTTGAATTGGATGGTGGCTTCATGGACGCTTAATGAGTATTAAAAGTAAGTAAAAAATAAATGAAGGCCTTGCATGGGCCATTAGTGAGAAAGTATCATGAAGCAGAGATTATGACTAATCTATTTCCATGTACCACTTGTAATCCATTTTTAAAAGGCCCAAACAAAAAATCATAATCTCAGACTAAAATTTTAGATTTCTTAAAATACAGGCATATAACAAAGGAGGAATGAAAAAATAAATCAGGTTAAATGTTTTATCTTACTTGGAAGTTGGGGGAAGTTCAATATTGATTAATACTCACTATTGATAGAAAGATACATTTCAAATATGGCTAGTTAAAAATTTAAGCACAATAGATAAAAAACAAGCATAATCAATAAAGCTTTACAGGTAAAGGGGGGGAAAAGAAATAGGAAAGAAATAAGAAATAAGAAAAGGAAGAAGAAATAAGAAAGCTTAACAAATGAAAAACTTAAAACATCAGGAATAAGAAGAAATATCAATTATTACAATAAATTTGTGAGAATTAAAAGAGGATGAAACAAACTGAAACAAACTCAGTGTTTCAAATATTATTTTATTCATTTAGAAACAAATGAGAGTAACCAAATTATGACATGCCATTTGAGATCGTAAAATATTTTAACATAGTGTACATTGAATTGGCTTGAGAAGATAAATAAATAAATGGTAATTGGTCAGTACATAAATATATATGATAATTAACTAAAAATGTAAGTAGCTACAGACAGTAATGACCTATACTTTCCTTTATCTGACCCAAACAGGATTTTCTTTAAGTAAATAATGTACATTCAAGACTGGTAAGCTACAGGACAGCTTTTTCTAGCTCCATTTTTTAACCGTTCTTTGCCTCTTCAGGACATAGAAATTCTATTTTGTTTATTAAAACCATGTGTTACTCTCTCCCTCCCCTTCATTTTTTCAAATAGATGAGGAAACTGAGGCTCAGAAAGATTAAGTAATCTTCCCAAGTTACAAAGCTGGTGAGTCATACTTCCAGGATTCAAACCCTGACAACTGACCCCAGAGCCAACATTGAATCACTAGGCTATCAATGATACCATAGTCCATGTGAGATAATCTATGCAGTACAAAAACCATATTATACCATATAAAAGATAACCCAGAAACTATGTAAAACTGTAACCATGCCTTCTGTTTTCTATTACTCTTGAAAGATTTCTATTATGTTCACAATATGATGCAATTTCTGCTATAAGACTACATACATGGTAAGAACAAAATTATGCTGGTCCTTTGCTGCCCTCTTATGGAAGTTGTACACAGACAGACAAAAATCCCCAGCCAATAACTGCAGTGACACTTTGCCATAATAACTCAACTATATCAGGTATATCTAGTTTTACATGATAGATGAGTTTCTAAAACAAAGCAACTAGTACATAAGAGGTACTCAATGAATGTAGAACTGAACTGAAAGCTTTATCTACTGACTCTTTGAAATGTATTAATACCAAGAGCTCAATTTTATAAGAATCTTAGCCAGGTACAGTGGCATGCAGCTGTAGTCCCAGCTACTCAGGAGGCTGAGGCAGGAGGATCACTTGAATTGAGGCTGCAGTGAGCTACGATTGCACCACTGCACTCCAACCTAGGTGACAAAGCAAGCCCTATCTCTATAAAAAAATCATCTCGATAGATGCAGAAACAGCATTCGACAAAATTAGGCATCCTTTCATGATAAAAAACCCTCAACAAATTAGGCATAGAAGGAACATATCTCAAAATTATAAAAGCCATATATGACAAACCCACAGCCAATATCATACTGAATGAAGAAAAGATGAAAAAAAGTTCTTGTCCCTACTAAGAACTAGGACAAGACAAGGGTGGCCACCACCACCATTTCTATTCATCATAGTGCTGAAAGTCCTAGCTGGAGCAATCAAGCAAGAAAAAGAAATAAAGGGTTTTCAAATTGGGAAATAGGAGGTCTCAAACTTCCAAATTGGGAAATAGGAGCTTTTTGCTGGCAACATGATCTTATATCTAGAAGACCCCAAAGACTCCACCCAAAAGACTCCCGAAATTAATAAATAAATTCAGCAAAGTCTCAGGTTACAAAATCAATGTACACAAATCAGTAGCATTTCTATATACCAATAATGGTCAAGCTGAGAGTCAAATCAAAGACTCAATTCCATTCACAATAGCTACAAAGAAAATAAAATACCCAGGAATATACTTAACCAAGGAGGTGAAAGAGCTCTACAAAGAGAACCATGAAACACTGAGGAAAGGAATTTCACAGGACACAAACAAATGGAAAAACACATCATGCTCATGGATCAGTAGACTCAACATTGTTAAAATGTCCATACTACCCAAAGTGATTTACAGATTCAATACAAACCCCATCAAAATAACAACAGCATATTTCACAGATCTAGAAAAAATAATTCTACATTCTTTAGAACCAGAAAAGAGCCCAAATAGCCAAAGCAATCTTTTCTTTTCTTTTTTTTTTTTTGAGACAAGAGTCTCACTGTGTTGCCTAGGCTAGAGTGCCGTGGCGTCAGCCTAGCTCACAGCAACCTCAAACTCCTGGGTTCAAGCAATCCTTCTGCCTCAGCCTCCTGAGTAGCTGGGACTACAAGCATGCGCCACCATGCCCGGCTAATTTTTTCTATGTATTTTTAGTTGTCCAATTAATTTCTTTCTATTTTTAGTAGAGACGGGGCCTCGCTCTTGCTCAGGCTGGTTTCGAACTGCTGAGCTCAAACAATCCGCCTGCCTCGGCTT
>CAUYSK010044761.1:0-43241 GCA_963575035.1 Avahi laniger | reverse complement strand
AACTGTGATTGGACATGCCCTTAGGGTCCTCCCCAGGAAAGGCGTTTCTCTGCTGGCGCATGCGCTCAACTGATGTTTACCTCAAAGTTGTTTGGTGCTCAGCGCCATCTTCTGATGGCGTCGACTGCAGCGCTCCACAACAGGCAATATCCAAGATAGGCACATCTATAGAGACAGAAAGTAGTTCAGTGGTTGCCGGGGCTGGGCATAGGAGAAAGAGAGTGACTGGGGTTTCTTTAAGAGGTAATGAAAATGTTCTGTATTAGATAGTGGTGAATGTTGCACATCTCTGTGAATATACTAAAAACCATTGAATCATACACTTTAAAATAGTGAATTTTATAATTGAATTCTATCTTTTTTTAAAAAAACAAAAATGGAAACAACCAAGAACCTCCTATGTAAGCATAAAATTTTCTCTATTAATTATGCCACATAAAACTGGATTCACAGCACTGTCCTATAGCTTGCATTATCTCCCACTTGAAGATAATCTAGGTTAAGCTTTAGAAATGTGTTAATTGACATAGCAGTCTCTCGCTGTGCCTTGGTATAGCAGCCCTCCTCCTATTTCAGTCACTAAGGTGAAGAGTGAGACCGTCAGTCTCCATCCTTTGTTCCATGTGAAATGGAGATAGAAATTATATCCAACTTTTGCTCTTGTTGATTGATAACTATGTATTTTTAATACTTGAGCAACACAGCAAAGCCACAAATACCAAATCAAGGATTTGCACTTCTTTTCAGCTATATGTATACAACCACCCTCATCACTACCAGCATCCTGTCCCCTTAGCCCAACAATAAAACACCCATATTCAGTTCACTTAATGTCTAGTGATTCTTCCCCCAATCTGGTCTTTAAATTTGAAAAGTAAAGAAGCCAACATTGTCAGCAATATTCAGCTCTGTAATTTGTGTATAAAACTGTCATTTAGATCAGTGCTGTCCAAAGGCAATATAATGTGAGACATACCTGTAATTTAAATTTTTCCAATAGTCACATTTAAAGAGGTAAAAAAAAAAATTGTCAAAATTAATTTTATTAATCTATTTCATTGAATCCAAAATGGACAAATTATCATTTAAGCATGTAAATGATATAAAAGATTATTCATGAAATATGTTACATACCTCTCTTTTTTGGTCCCAAATCTTAGAAACCTGATGTATATTTACACGAACAGCACATGTTGATTCGCACTAGCCAGTAGCCACCCTTTCTGTTCCAGTTCAGGCTGCTGTCATCTCTCACATGGATAGCAGTGGCTCACTTGCCTCTAAATCTTAACCCACTCACAAGCCCAGCCAAATCAAATTTCTTTCAGTTCCATTGACAGCTAATTAGAGAACAGTCCAAGGGTAAATTCCAGAGCCCAAGAAGGACCCTTCATCAGGGGAGGAGTAGAGAGAGCTTAGTCTGAGCTGAGGGGCCTGGGAGCCTCCTAGTTCAGGAGCAGCCATAACAAATGTGAGGTTTGTAGGGATGGCAGGGGTGGCAGACTGTAGCGCAAAGATGCATTAAATGATAGTTGAAGGTCTGTTTATACTTACTTTTCTTAATCTTTAAATTTCTATTTTATGCATGTTTTATATATACATAATAAGACTTATTATTGTTTGGGCACAGTGGCTCACACCTATAATCCCAGCACTTTGGGAGGCTAAAGCGGGAGGATTGCTTGAGGCCAGGAGTTTGAGAGCAGCCAATGCAACAAAGCGAGACCCTGTCTTTACAAAAAATTTAAAAAATAGCTGGGCATGGTGACACATGCCTGTAGTCCCCAGCTACTCAGGAGGCTGAGGCAGGAGGATCGCTTGAGCCTGGGAGTTCAAGGCTGCAGTCAGCTATCATGACACCACTGCACTCTAGCTTGGGAAACAGAGCGAGACCCTGTCTCTAAAAAAAAAAAAGACTCATTATTACATGAACATACTTTACAAATTAAACATTTCTATCTGGCATGCACACCCATTAACTGTTCAGTAGAATTGCAGGGTGTTCTGGGGTACCATCCTGTCTGTGGGAGAGAGAGGAGCAAGAACCCGTGGGGCTGGGTCTGTGTGAATCAGCTGCTCGACTGTGCTGAGGCCCTTGTGGGACTGGGTTGAGCCACACAGAAAACGCGGCTGGATTATTTTAAGCTGTGGTCCTGGCAAAGCGTGATAGCGATAGCCGGCAAGAGCATTCTGGTTTCTCCATTTCTTGGTCTACAGAGTCAACCAGGCACTTTTCTAGCGGCCCAGGGCAGTCATTGAGACCCCAGGGAGTGCCATCTACCCTCCTGGCACACGCACCTCTCTCCATCTCCAACCACGATACCGAGGTCCCCACTAAGGAGGCGCAGGCCCGCTGCATAGCTTCCTATTCCCAGTGAAGACCACTTATGCCTCACAGTTAACTTCCAAAGGATCTTTGTTTAGTTCATCCGGTGTCATTTTAGCTCCCGCATTCCTTATGTAAACTCTCTGGTGTAGAGCAGTGAGTCATTCTTCAAATTTTAAAGTGTTGTTGTAACCTCTTTGGAAAGGAAAATTACTAATATTCTTGGTAGCACTCCATAGAATCTTAATGCTTATGTATTTTTAATGTTGAGTATCTGGAACAGCCATTTTGAATATTCATGGACATCAGTGTTTATTTTCTTTGAACTTTTTCTCAAATATGTACACATTGGAGGCATTCATTTATCTTGAATATAATATTTTTCAAGTAGGAAAAAGGGGTCCTTCCCAAAAGGGTGCCCTTTTCCTATATAAGAGCCTGAGGCTCCCACAATGAGTTAGGAAAGTTGATTGGTTCAAGAATATTCATCTTACTCCTTTCTTCTAGTGTTTAATTAAAACCCTTTGTAAAAAATAAAATAAAAAATAAATAAAACCCTATGTAATTTATGAATTCCCGAATAGAGAGCTGCAGCTGTGAGGAGCTATCTATGAGGGAGTGAAGGGAAAGTGGACTTTGAGAGCACGCAGTGCGCTGGTGTGGCAGGGGGCTCTGAGTACCGGGGGTGGCTGTCATCTTTTCTGTCTTCACACATAGGAAACTATTTCCAAGCATCATATGAGTTGCTTGGCTTTGTTTAAAGCCATTCTGAATCCATGCCTTGTTTTGTAACTTTGGGGAAAATGTTTGAGACCCTCCAGAAAGTCACTATTTTAAAATTTTATTCTTATTTCTTTTGGGACACCAGCAGTTTGTGGCTGATCACGGGGCAGAGGGAGGGTGTGATTTATGGACAACCGCATCTTTCTAGCTTGCTGTTGATTCTTGTGCATTTAGGTTTATTTTGGCTAAACTCCTCCAGTAGTTCTGTATTAATCTTGAAGTGAGACCACATCTGCCTTCGTGTGTTGCTCCCTCCATCGTTAACCCCTGTTGTGGGAGTGATGAACATGGCAGAATTTTTTCAAGTGGAGTAGAAACAGCAACATGGCTTATAAAGCAGCTAAAAGTGACAGATGAAGACAACGCCCATAAATAAAAGAATCTAAGAACTTGACATAAATTCAAAAGTAAATCTTTCCAAATGATATACATCAGAATTAACAATGAAAGTCACCACAGGCTACCTTTTTATCAGATTTCGAAATATGTGTTATCCTCAACCAAAGAGTAAGGTCCCAGTCATTATTCTGTAATAATAGCCTTGCATTTCTGTATCTTCTGATCTGATACAGTCTTAGCTGCAAGATGAATTAAAGGAAAGCAGCTTGTAAGTTGTACGAGACTTTATATTCAGTTATGCAGTTGTGCATTATTTTCCTGGGGTGACCTTTAAGGATAAGACCACTCTCATTTTCTGGGGTAGATGCTATTTCCCAAGCAGTTTCTGTTCTCTTTTTTTACTTCCTGGTCTCTCTCATTTTCCTTGTCAGACCACTGAACATTTTTTCTCTTGTGTGTGTTTCCTTTCCCATCCACTCCTGATGTTCCCAGGATGATGAGGAGGATAATACAGGCGCAGAGATGAAGATACTGCGGGGACATTGTGGACCAGTGTACAGCACAAGGTTCCTTGCAGACAGCTCAGGGTTGCTCTCTTGTTCTGAAGACATGTCCATCCGATACTGGGACCTGGGAAGTTTCACCAACACTGTGCTGTACCAAGGACATGCCTATCCCGTGTGGGACCTGGACATCAGCCCGTACAGTCTGTACTTTGCCAGCGGGTCCCACGACCGCACCGCCAGGCTGTGGTCCTTTGATCGGACGTACCCACTGAGGATATATGCAGGACACCTGGCAGATGTGGACTGTGTGAAATTCCACCCAAATTCAAACTACTTAGCTACAGGCTCAACCGACAAGACCGTCCGGCTGTGGAGCACCCAGCAGGGGAACACGGTGAGGCTCTTCACTGGCCACCGTGGCCCCGTGCTTTCTCTTGCCTTCTCTCCCAACGGTAAGTACCTGGCGTCTGCAGGCGAGGACCAGCGGTTGAAGCTGTGGGACTTGGCCTCTGGGACCCTTTATAAAGAACTGAGAGGCCACACAGACAATATCACCAGCCTCACCTTCAGTCCAGACAGTGGCTTGATCGCCTCTGCCTCCATGGACAATTCGGTGCGCGTCTGGGACATCAGGAACACTTACTGCAGCGCGCCTGCTGACGGCTCCTCCAGTGAGCTCGTGGGCGTGTACACTGGGCAGATGAGCAACGTCCTAAGTGTGCAGTTCATGGCCTGTAACCTTCTTCTAGTGACTGGAATTACACAAGAAAATCAGGAACATTAATTCTTTTCTTTGTTGGAACGGACTGGGGCAGTGGTGGAAGGCCTCCAGTTGCAGCCCTTCCGCGAGCTGAGACTGAATCACTGACTGACTGTGAAAGAGACCCCTTCTCCCCTCTCTCCTGGGCCCTCATCCCAGACAGGCCCCTCTTGACTCAGCCCCCAACATGGAAGGCCAGGGCTGGGGTTGGGGCGGAGGCAAGGCAGTGACGAGTGGACACGAGATCAAGAATTAGGATGCTCCAGAGGCCAATCACAAGTTTTCACCAAGACCCTGCTGTGCCCTTGCACGTGCAAGCACCTTCCTGTCTCTGTCTCATTGTCCCTGTCCACCCCGCCCAGGGCCGGGTGTGGTTAGAGGGTGGTTGCAGAGCACTCTCAGGAGAAGCAATGTGGCAGAGGTGTCACCTGGGGTCCAGCCCTCAGGCAGAAGGGAAGTCCTTACTGGTGGAGGGATGTGGGGGCAGGAACTAGGAAAGGGGAGGGGATGATCCTGGCAAAAAGTCTTTCCTTTTCCGCAATTACAGAGAACCAGGATTTTTTTATTATTATTATAATTATAATTATTATTATTATTGAGAAGAGGAAACCTAGCACTGGCAGAGGGGACCTTCTCTGCTTTTATCTTTCAGGTTTGACTCCTGGCACTGGCTTCGATACTTGGAATTTTGAGGTTCAGGGAATTCAGAGAATTTGGTAGCACAGTGTATTGGGAGAAAGGGAAATTTGGGGTGACAGATTGATCACCCCAGTTGACGTGTTCCTGGAAGTGGGTGGGTGGGTTTGTTTGAGAAAACTTGGGCTCTTGCAGTGATGGTGGGAAAGACAGTTCTTCTCATGGCTGCACTTCCATTAGTAATTCTCTCCGCTCGAAAGATTATGGTAAAGGATAATTTGGAGTAAAAGTCACAAGATAAAATTAGAAAAATGTGGAATTTCCAATTGATCATTCAGAGGTGTAGCTTTTTTGTTGTCCTTCTCCCCTGCGATGATCTGCTCCCACCTCCTGCACTGCGGTACCAGTCTAACGAACACTTGGTGGGACGATCGTAAGTATGCACGCACGCATATCAAACCATGCTCTGACCATAAAGGAAGTTCTAATTTGTGGAAAAAGGATTAAATATTTCTGTTTTCTGAAAAGAGTTATTTTGTATTTTGTTTTCTATTAAAATGCATTTAGTTTCAAAAAAAAAAAAAAAAACAGTGTTGGCATCTCATTTAAACTCTGAGGACAGATGAGTGTGTGGTCTGTCCTGGGATGGTATGCATCTCACCTCTGGTGCATTTTTATCTGTTCTCGTGTTCTCTGCAGCTTACTTTGAATCATGATTCCCCTTGGCATTCACTTGGATTATTGATGGCATTTAATATTTTTTTTTACATCCAAGATTGATAGTTGCTAGGCCGGGCGCGGTGGCTCACACCTGTAATCCTAGCACTCTGGGAGGCCGAGGCAGACGGATTGTTTGAGCTCAGGAGTTCGAGACCAGGCTGAGCAAGAGCGAGACCCCGTCTCTACTAAAAATAGAAAGAAATTAATTGGACAGCTAAAAATATATAGAAAAAATAAGCCGGGCATGGTGGCACATGCCTGTAGTCCCAGCTACTTGGGAGGCTGAGGCAGTAGGATTGCTTGAGCCCAGGAGTCTGAGGTTGCTGTGAGCTAGGCTGACACCATGGCACTCACTCTGGCCAGGGCAACAAAGTCAGACTCTGTCTCAAAAAAAAAAAAAAAAAAAAGATTGATAGTTGCTGACTAGAGACATATATGTTACCGTCTAGAGTCATTTGGCAATGTCCTACTTCCAGCTTCTTTTAAAGACCCCCTTATAAACTCTCTAAGCAGCGTAAGAACTGGGTTTATTAATAAACTCAAACTATTTCTTAAACAATTCCAAAAAAAGGACTCATTCAAAATTAAGTGTACCTCAAAACATAATTTTCTGGCAAGGACACAAGGAACCATCAGGAAACTAAATGGGAAGACTCTAGAATTCTGTGACAATGTTTGTTTTACTTGAGCCCATGATGCTAATTAATGGCAAATGTTTCTTATTCATAAAATCCATACATTCAGGACATTGTAAAAAGGATGCTTTGGTCACTTAGCCTGACAGCACCTTCCACACATTCTGGAGGTAAAGCCTGGAGTTCAAATACGTTCTTATCTGTAATAAATGAATTATTAGGTTACATTCTGTGGTATATTATTAAAAACAATGAAATTCCTAAATTGGACTGGATTATTCTCAGAAGGGTAAGTAGCACTGATTTAGGATGATTTGGAAGGAGAGTGTGTGTGTGTGTGTGTGTGTGTGTGTGTGTGTGTGTTAATTCAGAATTTCCTTGATTAAACACAAAACTGTATTAGGTTAGTTTTCATATCCAGTCATGTTGATACTTCATGATTTCAGTTCAAATTAATGACCTGCATACTTGCCCTTATTTTTTTCCTTTTATGAACTAATTGTAATGTGGGGCGATGTTCTTTATAACGTCCCCAAATTCCTAGAAATATTAAAATGGTTGTGTGAGTGTGTGTGGCTGTCTGTGTCCACTTGGATGCTGTTATCCTCCAAGAGGCCCTGCAGGGCTGGCAGTAGCACCGTTTTGTAGGTAAAATCCCTAAAGCCCAGCAAAGCTCTGTTATCTACCCACACCCAACATGGAATAGTCACATATCTCGAATATGTTCTGTAGTTTCAGTATCTTCGTGTTCTAGCAAGAGGGTATAGTCCTGAAGATAGAAAAAAAAAATTTTTATATTTGAATGTAAATATAAATAAATTATTTAATTAATACGCATATATATAGCACTTACTATGGGCCAGAAACTACTCCAAGAGTTTTATGAAAGTTATTTTATCTCCTTAACAACCATCTGAGGTGAGTGTATCTTTATCGCCATTTCACAGGTGAGGAACCTGAGGCACTGAGGGATCAAGTTGCCTGGCAAGGGTCACACAGCCGGTGTGTGGAGAGGCCAGACTGAACTGGGCATTCTGGCTGCAGAGCTCATGCTCTGGTCCGCACCGTTGTCTCCCTCCATTCCTGCAGTACCAAGTAAAGAGGGAACTGAGGTCAGCAGTTGTTATGAGACTCATGCTTCCCTCTGCCAAATAAATGAGCGGCAACAAGCAGGAGCAGGACCTGGCAGTAAGAACAAACCTGAACAATATGTGACTAAAAGAAACTTCAGAATATTCCTTTGTTTTGAATCACAATGATAAATCTCTGCATTGTATATAAGGTGGGGAAGTGTTGAAGAAAACCAGCTGAAATTTCTTAGAATGACAGGCTCAGAAAATCTGACTATAATTTTAATCTAGCATGAGACTGGCCAAATGGAAAAGAAAGAAAATTAAGATAAAATAATGAAATAGGAAACCATTTAAAGTTTTTATATTCAGGATCCAGCTTCTAAGGATTATGATTACTACATTTTTCATTTGTTTTATTTACATGTTTAAAATGTCTTGGTTGCATAAAAATGTATTAAGTAGCAGTCTTCTGATTTTGCTATTGCTCAGACTGATATTTAAGTATATGGATTAAAACATTAGTCTGTATTTCAGTTTGGCTTTCAGTTACATGCTTTAGAAAAGTGTTCATTATTTATGCCCAGTCCACACCAAAAATTTATATTATTAATACCTCCATAGCAGCCAAGCAACTCTGAAACTGCTTTGCAATCAACAGAAAATTTCCATTATAGAATTTAAGGAATGCAAATGTTCCTTGTCAGATTGATTCATTGAAGGACAACTTAGTTACTTACCTGTGATTGAGTGAAATTCCTAAAAGAAATTTTTATATCAATGTCTACTATGAGCAGACATTGTGTTAGTGGGTGGAAATACAGTGGTAGGCAAAATATAGTCCCTGGCTTGAGTTTATAGTTTACAGAGGGAGACAAATATTAATCAAATAACACTGTAAAGATAAAATTTCAAACTATAGTAAGTGCAATACAGGATGCTATGGAAGAATCTGTCAGGGGATCTAATTTACAGTAAGTTTCAAGGAAGGCCTCACTGGAGAAGTAATAATTAATCTGAGACCTGGAGGATAAGTAGGAGTTAGCCAGGCAGAGCAGAATGCTTCACACGGCCAAATCGGAAAGAGACTGGTGCACTCGAAGAAGTCCAGTGGGATGGAGGCAGTGTAAGGAACAGAACAGCAAGACACAAGTTGGGATAGTTGTCAGGGTCTGGGTGCCAGCAGCAGTTTGGCTTTTATCCTCAGTGGGACGGAAGCCACTGAAGGAACAGGGCAGTGATGCAGTGCAATGTCCACCTTGTATCACTGGCAGCAGGAGGACAGAGCACATTTACAACCGGAATTCCACTTCAGCATCAGGGTAACAGCACTTACTGAGCCCAGCCTGTGCCAAGCACTGCAGGTCACTGCTGATGAGAGACCCCAGCTGCCCTGTGGAGCAAACAGCCCATGAGGACCTGAACCCTGCCTCCAACCATTCAAGTGAACATAGGTACAGATCCTGCCCTGGTTGAGCTTTCAGATGAGACCAAATATCTACAGCCATACAACCCTGAACACGCCCGATCTTGTCTGATCTCAGAAGCTAAGCAGGGTTGGGCCTGGTGAGTACTTGGATGGGAGATGAGACCAAAGCCCTGACTGACACCTTAATTGCAGCCTCAGGAGCAGTCTTGAGGCAGAGACATCCAGCTAAGGCATGTCTGGATTCCTGACCCACAGAAGCTGTGAGTTGATGAATGTTGTTTTAACTACTGAGGTTTGGGGGGGTGATTTGTTATGCAGCAATACATAACTGTCCTGCTCCACAGCCCATTCTTCTTACTACTATGCTCTAGAAAATAATTACTGATTTTGAATTGAGCGCAGTGGCTACTGAAGAGGCTGAAGTGAGAAGATTGTTTGAGGCCAGGAGTTCAAGGCCAGCCCGAGCAACATAGCCAGACCCCATCTCTATAAAAACAATAATAATAATTACTGATTTTCTTTTAAGTCACTGGCAGCTGTAAGGAGCATGGATTAGAAAGATTGGAGAGTGAGAGAGAAAGGCCATTTATGACCATCGTACAGGGAAAAGATGAGGGCAGCATGGACTAGGGGCTGCAGTGGAAATGGAGAGAACAGGCAGACCCAATGAGCACGTTCAAGGCCAGGTTGGCTGGACTCTGCATTGGGCTGGACAGGGGAAGGAAACAAGGACTCATGGATGGCCCACATCTTTTTACCACGAGCAGCTCAGTGGATTGGGTTGCCATTCACTGTGGTGTAAAACCAAAGAGGAGGTTCGGGGGGAAGGACCAAGAGTTCAGTTTGAACTTCTTAAGTTTGAGATGCTTATGAGAGAACCCAGTGAAGACACCAAGTAGGCACTTGGATAGACACACCTGGAGCTCGGGAGAGGTCTGGGCTTGTGTTAATTTGGGAATAACTATTAGAGTGCTTTTGGCTACAGGGGACAGAAATCTGACTGCATGTGGGTTTTTAAAGTAAGGCATTTTATTGGTTCACATAATGGAAAGTCTGGAGGTCCGGTGGGTCTCACATACACCTCACTGAGGGCCCACCTGTGTTCTGTATGCAGCTTTGCTCTCTTCTGTGGCTGGCTTCATCCCAGGCTGGCTTTTCCCATGGTAGTGAGAGGGCTACCAATGGCAAGCATTTATATGTGTCCTAAAAGTATACAGTTGGGTTTTGTCTGATTTTGAACTCAATGTAAATAGAATCATTCTGCAAGAATTAATTTGCTTTTGCTTTTTCCACTCAACATTGTAGGGTACACTGACTATGCCTTTCGTCGACTTCGCTAGGTAATCTCACATCTCTTTCCAAATTGGTTTCAAATTTACATTTTCACCAGAGTTCCTGATGCTCCACGTCCTATCAACACTTGGCACTGTCAGGTGTTTATATTTTTGTGAATTTGATGGGTGTATAATGGTACCTCTTTGCTTTAAATTTGCATTTCTTTGAGTAATTAACAGTTGAGTAGTTTTTATTGGTTTACTGGGCATTTAGATTTCTTTTATGAAGTAACTCTCTTTAAACTTTTGCCCCTTTCCCCCATTGTCTTCTTTTTTCTTGCTGATTTATAAAAGTTCTCCCTATATTCTAGAATTCTGCACAGTTTAATATGGTAGCCACAAGTCGAATGTGGTTAATTTAAATTAAGAACATCAGTTCCTCAGTTGTACTAGCCATATTTCCAGTGCTCAGTAGCCACAAGAGGCTGGCAGCTACCCATTGGACTGCGGTTCTGTGGGACACTCCCATCCCTGTGGCACTTTCAACAGGACAGGGCGGAGCTACAGAACATCCACCACCACAGCACGTGCTGGAAGTGCGCTCTCTAGACACTAGGCTGCTGCCACTTGTGTTTGCAGGTGTCTTCTCGCATTCTGTAGCTTGTCCTTTCATTCTTCTTGTGATGTCTTTTGATTAACAGACTTTTCAAATTAATCAGTCTTTTCTTTTTCAGATAGTGCTTTTTGTTTTTTTAGACATTTCCTCCTGTCCCAAGGTCCCAAGGATATTCTTTTTTTCATACTTTATAGTTTTGTCTTTCACATCCAGATCTTTAATTTATCTGGAATTGATTTTTATGCATAATGAGGTAGGAGTCCATTTTCATTTTTTTCTCATAAATTGCTAATTATCTTAGCAACTGTGGTAAAATGCCTGTTCTTTCTCCATTGCTGTGATGTGTCACCTGTCGTAAATGAAGTGTTCCAATTTGTGGTTCCATTAACTTCCCACTATTCAATCCATTTTAATCCTGTTTCCATTTCTATTCCTCAACCAAAACTGCCAGTGCTAAGATTGTCAGCCCCTTCCTCACCAACTCCAGTGGACACCCCTAATCCTTACGCTGTTTGAACTCTCAGAAGCATCAGTACAGCTGACAATCCTATTTTAAAGTACTTTCTCCTCTTGGCTTGTGGGACATTGCCCTCTCCTGTTTTTTGTCCATTGTTTCCTATTCCTTTCTGACCTCTAAATTTTAGCAAATTTCAAGGCATAAGCCTGAACTCTCATCTCCCTCTGTGCTCTATGGCCATCACATTTATTTGCAAGACTTCAAATTCCAACTACTTGCCAACAACTCTTTAGAAGACACTGCACTTGACTCCAGTGCTCACCTTCCACTACTGGGCAGCAGCAGTGTCAGCCTTGGAGGACCAACCTCAATTTATAAGCCAATATGACTATCCCTTGTCAGGGACCACTTCAATGATTGGCAGGCCTAATCCAAATTGGAGAGGTGTGAGAGGGCTTCTAGAAACTTCTTTGCTCTTACAAGTAAAGAATAGAGGCCAGGCGTGGTGACTCATGCCCGTAATCCTAGCATTGTGGGAGGCCGAGATGGGAGGATCACTTGAGGCCCAGAGTTTGAGACCAGCTTGAGCAAAAGTGAGACCCCATCTCTACAAAAAATAGAAAACTTAGCCAGGCATAGTGGTGCACACCTGTAGTCCCAGCTACTCGGAGGGCTGAGGCAGGAGGATCACTTGAGCCCAAGAGCTTGAGGTTGCTGTGAGCTATGATGATGCCACTGCACTCCAGGCCAGGTAACAGACCAAGACCCCCTCTCCAAAATAAAAAAAAAAAAAGAAAATTTTTTTTAAAGAGTAAGAAGGAGAAAAGGAAGTGGAGAGTGGATCTGGAGGTGCAGACAACTCAAGACACTGAGGGGAGCATAGATTGAGGTGTTACTGAAAGTGGTGTGGAAGCAAGAATCATGCTATCTGCTCATTGGTTTTCTTTTGGCTTTGTTTACTTGTTTTAAAGAAAGTTCCTAGAATAGGGGCTTTCAAACTCGTAGATCTCAACCCACAGTAAGAAATTTTTTTCCCACCGTGCCCTGGCATACACATGTGCTGTGTTTTACTGAATCTGAGACTCCCTTGATTAGAAAATGCCCCATTATTTTATGTGCCATTTTTTAAAAACTGTCAAAATGATGAAAAATGCTTTCTTTTCACTTGGAAGTTATATTTTATGTTTATTTAAAACTCTTTTAGACTTTATGTTGTTTTTATAACATAAGTGAAATCCATTAGTATTGGTGTTCCTAAAACTTCCTCACACCGAGTCCACCTTCCTGAGTGGGTCATCAGTGTCTGAGCCCTCTGGTGCTCTCAGAAACCTGTTAGGTGGCGCCTCTTCAAAGAGTGCACCGCTGTGGTCTCCAGGATTTCTCCCAAGCCACTAACATCCCTTCTGTAGGTTTTATGTTGGCACCTTCTTGATCTTAGTAGGTGTTAACAGAAGGCTTTCAGATAACAACCAGGCTCATATTCCTGCCTTAAATTGTCATTAAATATTTTGCTATCATTAAATATTGAGCTGATGAGGGCGGCAGCAATAGTCTCGCCACCTGGACTAACAACCCACATGTCACGTGTCACGACTACCCACTGGCAAAACGCCAGCCCATTATAGGTCCTTTCCTCTCCTGATTTCAGAAATGTTCCCCAAAAAACATTTTTTTCAGTTACATCTGAGACTCAACAGAGGGTAGTATATAAAAACCATTTCTACATGTGGTGTACTGTGATAAGTAATTTTTAATATCGGTCACTACCTGATAATTAATTTTGTAGCTCACTAACAGCCCATTACATGCAAGCTGGAAAGTGCAGTAGGGCCCATCTGCATGCTGATGAGAAGCGTCTGGAATGGAACAGGAGGAGGGGACGGGGAGGTTGGCAGTGGAGGGGCTGTGGTCAGAAGTCCTGGGTGTGGGCCTGGCCTTGGATTGCCTGGGCCCTTCCTCATTGTTACAGGTAGGAAGGAAGAAAGAAAGGAGACTGGGAGGCAGGTTGTAAATAATAGAACAAGTTTATGAACCAATTCAGTCAACACTGACTTTAATATGGTTTATTGTTCGCTCAGATTAATATTTGTGCGTCAGGCTTTGTTCGCAACACTCATCTTTGACAACAGTCTTTTCCAAACATGGAGTGTGGGTTTGGGGGGACCTCTAGGCTGATGCTGGCCATTGTCTGGCAAAATCACAGTAATTCTGACCCCTTTAGCCTGGACTTGATTTTCTTGTAGCTCAGAGCCTTTACTCTCCATCTGGTTTCTAGGAGAAGCAGTAGGATGCACAGTTTACTCTGTGGCATTGCAGATGCTGAATTCAGATATTATGAAAGGCATATACCTATAAGAAAAGAGACTGGACTTTTTAGGAGGAAGGGAAGGGTATTTTTAGTTGACTCGCTTAGTTTGGGCTGGTGTAGGGGAGGGGCCCAGTGTTTATTTGCAGAGTATGGAACGCTGAGGCCTGAAGAGGTGGAGTGTGCTGTTGGATTCCAGCTCCAGTGAGGTGTGCCGTGGCCTTGGGTAAGTTCTTGGTCTCTCTGAGCCTGTTGGCTCACCTATGAATTTGGACATATTTATACCTACCAGGTTTGTTGGCAAAATTAAATGACATAAAGAATATAAAGTGCCCAGCCCATAGTAGATTCTCAATAACTGGGGTAACATTTTTCAAAATGTAGATGCAGAACCATACCAGTAAGCACAATGTGGGAGGAAGGAGAGTCCAACAGTCTTCAGTAGGTCCTCTATGGCTGTGGTTCCCAACCCCCTGGCTGCAGACCAGTACTGGTCTGTGGCCTGGTTAGGGACTGGGTTGCAGAGCTCTGCCACATACCCCCCGCCCCATACCCCTGTCCGTGGAAAAATTGTCTTCCATGAAACTGGTCCCTGGTGCCAAAAAGGTTAGGGACTGCTGCTTTATGGAATTTATTATTATTTTTTTTAATTTTCTTTTTTGAGACGGGTTCTCACTCTGCCACCCAGGTTGGAAATGAAGTGGCACCATCTCCTCTCTGCAGCCTCCAACCCTTGGGGTCAAGTGATCCTCCTGCCTCAGCCTCCTCTATGGGATTGTGATGTCCTTCCTGACTTTCCATCCCCCAGCTGAGATCCACTGCTGTATTCACTCCTCCATCACCGAATACATCAGGCACTCTGCTAGACAGTGGGGATTCAGTGAGCAGAATGGGACCTGGCCCTTGCCTCATCTAAGCTGCAGTTCATTTCCCTCCTTTCCCTGATATTTTGTTTTATTCTTAGTTATGTGAGAAGAAATGCCTAGTCAGCATTCACAGAGGATTTAGCGGGTGGGGGAGAGTTACATTTGAGAAATCAAGTGAAAAAATATTTTTAAAAGAAGAATTGGTTAAAGTGACAAATTTTCTATTATATTTTACCAGAATAAAAAATTAATTTAAAAAGGGATAAAGGTTTAGGATCAGCCTGGGCAACATAGTGAGGCCTCATCGCCACACACACACACACACACAAAAGGTAGCTGGGTACAGTGGCATGCACCTATAATCCCAGCTACTCGGGAGGCTGAGGCAGGAGGATCACCTGAGCCCAGGAGTTCAAAGCTGCAGTGAGCTATGATTGTGTCACTGCACTCCAGCCTGGGCAACAGAGAGAGACCCTGACTTTAATAGAAGTCCCTCTCCTGCCTCCAGCCTCTCCAACCCCTTCTGCCTCATCTCTCCTCTCCTCTCCTCTCCTCGTGCTAACTGACTCTCCTGCCTTTCTTTCCTGCTTGGTAGGGACTCAATGATATTAGGCCCATGTGGATAGGCCAGGACAAGCTCCCAGGTTTAACATCAGTACCTGGATTAGAGTCTGATTGAATAACCACAGGATGGAATCTCAGGGGGGACATCTTTAGAATTCTGCCTACCACAGAACCGTAGAAACAGTAAGCCATATTTCATGAATGAGATTACTAAGTTTCATATCAAAATCTAGATTTTTTTTGTTGATATTACAAGCTTTAGCGAATTCTCATTTAACTGTGCCGATCATGTTTCTACTGTGCTTCAGGCAATTAAGAAAAAAGTTGTATACCTGATCATGCCTACTTAGAGGAGGAGTGTACCAGCAGGTGGTGGCAATAGCAGTTAGCAGAGAAATCTCAAAGAAATTCTTGGATCATAAGATAAACCATGCTCAAGATGTGCCTCTCCAGGTGGAAATTCTTACAGCACTCCTGGCTTGGGAAAAATCTGGATTTTATTTTATCAAGAAGAATGAGAGTATGCTTCCAGTTGCTAAAGAATACCAAGATAGGCCAGGTGCGGTGGCTCACACCTGTAGTCCTAGCACTGTGGGAGGCCAAGGCGGGAGGATTGCTTGAGCTCAGGAGTTCCATACCAGCCTGAGCAAGAGCGAGACCCCATCTCTACTAAACGTAGAAAAATTAGCCAGGCATCATGGTGCTCACCTGTAGTTCCAACTACTTGGGAGGCTGAGGCAGAAGGATCACTTGAGCCCAGGAATTTGAGGTTGCAGTGAGCTATGAGGATGCACTCCACCCTGCATTCCACCCAGGGTAACAGAGAGAGACTCTGTCTCAAAAAAAATTTAAAAATACCAAGATAAAGAGTAATCCTTAGATATTTACGTGAACTGTTTGGCTTGACTGCTAAACTATAGTCCTGGTGTGATTAGAGACCCAAAATAGATGTCTCCTACTAATTAAGTATCAGGATAAGAAGTTTAAAGTTTAATAGTCAAGTGGTGTTTTAATATAACTTGGAAATATTAAGTGAGCCAGGCATAGTAGTGCACGCCTGGGAGGATCACTTGAGGACAGGAGTTCAAGTCCAGCCTGGACAACATAGTGAAACCCCATCTCTACAAAAAATTTTTAAAAAATTAGGTGAGCATGAATGCCTGTTGTTCCAGCTACTCAGGAAGCTGAGGCTGGAGGATCGCCTGAGCCCAGGAGTTTGAAGCTAAAGTGAGCCACGATCAGGCCACTGCATTAGAGCCTGGGTGACAGAGACCCCATCTCTAAAAAAATTAAGTAAAATAAAAATGTCAAGTAAAAAGTCTAGCATATCTCTTACTAAAAATATGGAAAATCCAATAAGTGTGTCCAGACAAAACAATTTTAAAACTAAAAGGTCATGTGGGGTAATGAAAATTGATTATGGTGATATTTGCACAACACTGTGAATATATTAAAAACCATTGAGTTGTACATTTTAAATGGGGGGAATAATAAAGCATGCCCATAAAGCTCTCAATAAAGCTGTTACCAAAAGAACTGAAAAGGTAAGATACAGCCTCCAAATAATATAACTGGCCTGTACTTGGCACTCAAATGCTTTGAACCAGTACTTGCACGTGTAGCAAGCAAGAGCTGCACACTCGTGGGGCGAAACAGCAGTCGGGCTCCTTCTGACTACAAGGGTACCTCAACTCAACTTCTTGCAGGACATTTGGGGGGGCTGTTTGTTTACAATACCCCATGACATTCAATTTTTTTCTCCCATGCAGGACTTAAATGAATTTATTGGAAGATGGTCACAAGTATTAATGCATCAAGTTTTGTATTTTGAATCTTTCTAGTTTCTTTCAATGTTTTTAAAAATTGACTTATGCTTCTTAAAATTTCTTCAAAATTGTTTTTTTTTTTTTTTTTTTTTTTTTGAGGCAGAGTCTCACTGTGTTGCCCGGGCTAGAGTGCCATTGGCATCAGCCTAGCTCCCAGCAACCTCACACTCCTGGGCTCAAGCGATCCTTTTGCCTCAGCCTCCTGAGTAGCTGGGACTACAGGCATGCGCCACCATGCCCAGCTAATTTTTTCTATATATTTTTAGTTGGCCGATTAACTTCTTTCTAATTTTAGTAGACGTGGGGTCTCGCTCTTGCTCAGGCTGATCTCAAACTCCGCCCGCCTCGGCCTCCCAGAGTGCTAGGATTACAGGCATAAGCCACCGCGCCCGGCCTCCCTGCCCTTTTTAAAAGTCCTTGTATGTCCCCAGTATGGATGGCATGTGTTATATGTACCATCCTCTGCCATCGTACCACATCCTTGAGTGGCGCACATCATTTGCCCAGCCTTACAGGACAAGGCTCCAGTTCAGAGAGGTTGAGTAACTGAAGTAAGGCCACACAGCAAGTTTTCATCAAGATCTGCATACTTTTTAAGCCTCCTGCTCCACACGTCTCTCTCCACTGGGCTTTCGCACCCCCCTCACTACAGCCAGGCATCTGGGCCCACCTAGTTCCAAATGCACATATTTCCTTGTGGTTCCAGAATGTTATTTTTTTCCCTGTTCTAAACCAATTTCAAACCATTGGAGACTCAAGTTCTAACCTCTTTTCCAGGCAAAGGAGCTGGAGCGTTTGTAACACTGATGGAGACTGCAGACCGCGGAGTTGTGCTTAGGGGCAGGCGTGCGGCTTCTGCGCAGCCGGCCTTGCCTTCCTCTGGGCTGGTATCTTCGCTTCCCCATTGCCCTGAGAAGTTTCTCTTCCTACACGGCAACACTCTCCGTCTCTAATTCACTCTGTGCTTCCTGCCCTGTGCCTTCGTTTACTCTGTTCTTTTCTGTGCAACGTCCGCCCCTTCTCCCAGTTCCACATTTCAAATTCCGCCTGCTTGTTGAGGCCTGCCTTAAATGGCGCCTCCTTCAGGAAGCCTTTTCTGGTTTATCCCAATGCAGGAAGGTTTTCCCAAAGTCAGGCATTGACAAACTATGGCCCATGGGCCAAATCCAACCCATTGCTTATTTTTCTAAATGAGGTTTTTTGGAGCCTATCCAGATGCTTTTGTTTACCTGCTGTCTATAGCAGCTTTCATGCTGCAAAGGTAAGGTAGTTGAGTGGTTCTAACAGGCACTGTGGGGCCGGCAAAGCAGAAACTAAGAAACTAATAAGTAGGCCTTTTACAGAACAGAAAGAAACAATTCCTAACCCCTGCAGTAAGCCACGAACGTAAAATGATCGTGTGACTTGTGAGTAATTTTTGTGGCATGGTTTGAATGTGGCTGTTGACCATGGCGCGCACGCGTGTGTGTGTGTGTGTGTGTGTGTGTGTGTGTGTGTGTGTCCTATCCCACCGTGGGTGGATGGGAAGGAGCTTCCAGGACAGACCATTCAACATTGGAGGAAGCTCAGTGTCACTGGCAAGCAGGTACAAGATTGCAGGTTCCAGCATCAGAAAGGCATATTGCCTGTGCAAACGTGGGCACATCAGGCAAGCTCCCTGTTCCTCAGTTTCCTTGTCTGCACCAGTGAGGGTACCACTACCAGCTTCAGAGGGCCACTGCCAGGGTTAGGGAAATAATGGCATCTGTGTCCAAGCACTGTGCCCGGCACACGCAGTAGGAATCCCCTTGTACTGCTACAGAAACTCGTTCCCATTTGTTCTGCTTTCAGCTATGCCAACCCCGTAACGGCTGGCTCAGCCGCGAGCCCCAGGGCCTCCTTGACATTGATGCGGAAATCCTTGACATTGAACCTGAAACGGGAACGGGCTGGGGGAGGTGGAGCAGGAGCCACCTTGGACTCTGCCCGCCAACTCATCTCTCAGAGTGAGCCTCCCGACACGATAGCGGGAGACTTCCCGTCGTTAAGAGCCCGGGCTGGCTTCCAGCTGGTGCCCTGGAGAGGCGAGTTCCTTATCCCATTACCAGCCTCCTAAGCCAGCCCGTTCCCCCCCAGGATTAAGATCTTATAAACATCAGCCAGTCCTCAGGGGTGATCCGCTGAGGGCCCCCCATTGCTTCCAGATGGAAGAAGAGACTTGTTTTGAGGGACAAATGTTAACTTTCTCTTTTCAGTAAGGAAAACAACAACAGCCCAACCACAAAGAACAACGCGACCCCGAATGTCTCACGCAAACCAAGTTATTTTCTTCTTCCCAAGACACAGAGAACAAGAAGTTATTTTTAGGGGGCCGTGGGCTGAGAGCACAGTGACTGCGGGCTTTGTGTCCTTTGGAGATCTCCACCCGGGCCGGTGCAGAGGCAGGGGCGGGGCGGGCTCTGGTGGTTTCCGGTGAAAACCTGCCATCACGGAAGGTGCCAGCAAACAACCAAGTGGCAATCTTTATACGGAAGCTGCGCGCTCCGAGAAAGGTTTTCGCTTGCTTAATTTTTCTCCTATGGGTTGTGAGGCAACTCTCGTCTCTATCTGGGCTTTGTAAAACCCCAGCAGACTCTGCTATAATGTTGTTCTTTTCAGTAGAGACAAACAGCCCATCTGCTGAAGCTTCTAGCATCTTCTCTTTCTGATGGAGAATGTGCCAATGCCTAAGCCCCACTATGCTCACATCAGGAGTGCTGAACACAGCTCTCTCTCACCTTCGTCAAGGGCAACTCGGATCACCCCTGCACAGGGCCCCCTCCGTGGGCCATGTTATGGTTGATTTCAATTACGTTTAACTTTGATAGAGACTTGTTTTCACATCCTCATGTGTAAATAGCCCAACTCATAATTTGTAAATCACCTGGGATTCCTAATTTTAGAGGCACTTTGAAATATTTGAAAAAGCATGGATTGTGAATTGAGACATCTAAGGCTTATGTCCTATTCAATCACGTTCTAGCTCTGTGACTTTGGGCAAGTTACATAGCCTCTCTGAGCCAAAATTCCACCAACAGTAAAGTGGAGCTACCGATGCCAACCTCATGTGATTGTTGTGAGTTTGTGCAAAAGTGTTCACAAGATCTGGAATGCCATACGGAGGGTCTCTGCAATTGCCACTATTGCTAATGAAATGAGCCACTCTGTCCCCTTCATCCCACATTAAAGGACAAAGGGGAGATGTTTTCTAATCCATGCAGAGTTTGGGAAAAGGCACATTGAATTAGAAAGAGAACTAAAATTTCCAGACAGGTAAACCCCTATTCCCGTAAGAGGCCAATAGTTATCATACCAAAAAAAAAAAAAAAATCAAACGCTTGTGGCCCACACTGGCTGACACAGTTTTCTGTATGTCAGGACTTATCAGAACCTTACATTACTCCGTCATGCATGTGATCTCCAGCAGGCCCTTCTCAGGGCAACTGGCCACTGGACTGTTGGTTGGAAGTCCTCGGGGACCAGTTGTTGGCTTACAAAAATCTCAGAGAAAGACGTAGAGTTTGTTGGCAAGGAATAATAATAATGATGATAAGAAGAATATTAATACAATGTTTTTGAGGTTGCTATATACCAGGTGCTGGCTCAAGAACTTTTCATGAATTAACTCACATAACTTCAAAGTCCTGGTTGTGCTCAGGGTACGGTCAGGTTGAGAGAATCAAGTCTTCTGCTGGAACTGTAATTGGCACAGCTTTTGAATCTACTGAAATGTGGCCATGTGAGGACAGGGACTTGGCCCCTCTGGCTTCCCTAGCTTGTGTGCTGGCTCAGGGCGGGACATCAGGTAGCACGTGTGATGCGTTGATACTGCTGCAGAAGCAGGCGTGAGAGCAGAGGCCCCTCTCTGACCTGGGCTGTGGTGGAACCCGGGTGCAGGCTGCCTCACTGGAAGGACACCGATCACAATTCCTTCGCCGGTCGGCTCTACTCTGATCTCCTCCCTGCACCAAAACTTCCATGGCACTCCACTACCAACGCCAGTCATCAGAGTACCTTTCTTGGGCACTGAAGCCTTCTGCAATACGGTCCTACTCACTGAGGTGACCCCATTGTCGTGGACACCTCTACTTATCATCTCCACCCATCCCAGGAAAAACTTTGAACCCCAGGCTTTGCTCTGGTACCCCGTCCTGCCCTCTTGTTTTGCCCACTCTTATAACTCTTACCAAACCCATCTCCCCATTCCTCAGTCAGTGATGAAAACACGTAATGCAACAGAGATGCCCTCGTGGAGTCATGTTTTAACAGCGTTAGCTGTTCCGCATCAGCAAATGTGACCAGACAGACGTGAATGATTTTGAATCTGTGAATTCAGTGTATTCAGGTAACTGGACCTTGAATGGGAATTTCACAAGTCTGCGGTGGAGTCACGTTGGCCCGTGCTCTGGGGATACTGCAGAGGTTGGAATCAGTACAACTGAAACCTTCGTGTCTCTGCCTGGCTCTATGTCCCTGGGCTGCTGGAGGTCTTCTTCACATGGCATCCTTTTTATGAATTTCAATGAAGTTTGACCTACCTCCTGAAAACTAGCATTCATGTGTTCCCTGCTGCAGATGGGAAAATTAAGTCCAGAGTAAAATAATTTATTTAAGGCATGGTGAGAAACCAATAGATATGAGATTAAAAATTGCTATTGTTCATTTATTTTCTGCAAGTGTAGAAGGTTAATGTATACTCACCCACTTAGACCACATCTCCCAGCATGTGCATAAGTACACACACACACATACACGCACACTAACACACACACATTCCCTCTGTCAAATGGTGTATGAACACCATAAATATCAGTTTTGCTCCTTCTCCAAGACTCAGTTGCTGGCCACGAAAGGGAGCCCAGCTGATTAATAGAGTCAGTCCCAGATCCCCCGAGTTGGCGTTGATTTGAAAATCTCCCCGTGGAGATGCTCTCTGCCTCTAAACCAGTGCTTCTCCCCTCAGAGCCGGCCTCCTCCAGGGGTCTCCGCCGTGAACTCTGGTTCCGGGGCTGTCTTTGCAACCATTCCCAGCAGGATCGAGGGATGGCCTGCCCCCTCCCCGCCTTCCCAGCCAAGGCTGAGACCATCTTCAACTCCAGTCGGCAAGAGCCGCTTCATCAACGTCTTATACCGTTTTTATTACTTTTCCACTGTTGTGAAGCAAATCACCACAACTTTAGCAACACAAAACAACACCCATTTATTAGCTCACTGTTGTGTGGGCCGTAAGTCTGACACGGCAGGGCTGGGTCCTCTGCGCAGGGTCTCACAAGACTGAATGTCCCCGTGGGCCAAGGCCTCTCGTCCCAGCGAGGATCATGACGCGAACCAACCAAGCACACGTCTTGAGCCAGACACCGTCCCTGAACTACCTCATTTGATTTTTTCTAAAATCCTGTGAGGTTGTATTGTTACTGTGCCTTATTTTGCAGACCAGGAAACTGAGCCTTCTAGAGGATAAGTGACAAACCTGGTGTCGTGCAACAGAGAAGTGGTACGAGCTGGATTTGAACGAGTGTGTTCAGACTCTGCAGCCCGCACGCGCACCGCTGTGCTACGCCGCTGCAATGCACAGCACAGCGCTCCCCACACAGCCCAAGGGAGCATGCACCAGGCAGGGCACTGGGAAACCAACTCCTCCGCTGGCAAAGCTCTTCTGCAGCAAGGCCAGCTGGATGCGGACCAGGAGGAGACGTGGGGATGCATCTGACCTCGTTCACCTCTGGGTCCGTTTGAAGCAGAGCAGGACAGGGAGGGATGGGGACAGTGGCTGACGTTCCAGTATAGCTCCCCCATGGGCCAGGGCTCAGGCCAGGCCTAATAAAGACCCGCAAATCCTTGCAGACTGGGGCTTTACCCGAAACTCTTCGGCGCTGGCTTGGCGGAACAGGCCTCACTCCGTGTGTCTGTGTGTCACTCGTTGAGCCTTTTGTTCATTCATTCGCTCTTTGTTCAGCCAGCCCTCACAGAAGCCTCTCCAGGTGTGAGGGCCGCAGGCCTGAGTCAGGCACTTCCACCGTCCCCAGGGATACACGAGCACGCGCGAGAGACACAGCTTGGAGAAAATCCTCGTAACAGCAGAGATAAGGCTACGAGAGAAGCCCAGGCCCCATGGAGGAGAGAACAGCAGGTCAGCTCCTGTGGGTAAAGGTGGGCTGCGAGGGGGATGTGACTCTGTCGGGGGGATCCTGGAGCCGGTCTTAAAAATGAGAGGACATTCCGAGCAGATGAACAGAGGGCTGATGGCCCAGGGGCTTAAAGCCAGCATGACTCAATTCGGGAACTGTAAAGAAAACCATCCTTCTGCAGGAGAAGACGGTGAGGAGTGGAAAGGAGACGCGGCCAGGAAGATAAATGGGCCTGGACCGCAGTGGTTTTTATCACTGCATAAGTGAACTTGTCTCCACGTGTGGAGACGTCACCTTATAAACATTTCATCATGGGGAGTCTGCTCCCGACAGTAACCCTCTGCCCAAAGTGCACGTCTGACCGTGCTGTTGAGAAATCGATCTTGGCTAATGAAGGCATCACGAAACTCAGAGGTGTGAAGCCAAATCACACCAGCGCACTAAAAACGCCAGGCTGGCCGGGCGCGGTGGCTCACGCCTGTGATCCCAGCACTCTGGGAGGCCAAGGCTGGTGGATTGCTTCAGGTCAGGAGTTCGAGACCAGCCTGAGCAAAAGGAAGACCCCGTCTCTACTAAAAATAAAAAAATTAGGCATGCATGGTGGCGTGTGCCTGTAGTCCCAGCTACTCGGGAGACTGAGGCCGGAAGGATCGCTTGAGCCCAGGAGTTCGAGATTTCTGTGAGCTATGATGATGCCATGGCACTCTGTCTGGGGCAATGGAGCAAGACTCTGTTGCAAAAAAAACAACACAAAAAACAAACCACCATGCTTGATTCTCTTTCGTCAGTGAGTCACGTGGCGAGACCTGCACGAAACCAGACGCCAGGCTCCGCCGTAATGAAATTGGGGGATGGTGTTGGCAACCAGAGGGCAGCAACTGACATAACAGCACTGCGAGGGTCAGATGCAGTGAAGTGAAGTCGAGCCAGCACTTCCTGCTACTGCACTGCGTGTGCGTGTGTGTGCACGTGTGCGTGTGGGTGCCCTGCACACTTACACTGCCAAGCGTCATCAGTTAAGAACGCTGACTTGCAGCCCACTTCCCACCACAGCGCTGAGTTGGAGATGTCACCAATTGGTGTAGTGATGACCAGGGCCCCCTGTGCTGGCGAGACCTCTAGCAGGGCCTCCAGGTACCGAGCCAGCTCTTTCCCCTCTCAGAGCTCTGGCTTCTCATCTTTGAAACTGGGCTGTTGTAAGGATGCTGAGTCTGTGGTCCCCATGACCAGCCAAGAAAGGGACCCGCTGCTGATTGGAAGGTTTACCCTCATTTCCACACTCTGGCTGAAGAAGAGAAAGGACACCATTCTACAGTGTGCACCTTGAGCTCTTTGTTCACTTTGTTGCAAGCCACCCCTGCCCTGCCCTGGCCCCTGAGTTCCACCTCCATCAAAATAACGGGCATTATCATAACAGAAGTCACAGATTGTGGAACAGTTATCACAGGTGCGGTGCTGAATATTTACATATTAATATGAGTTCCTGTGATGCCCAGCCCCATCCCGGTGGGAGGGTGCCATCACCATCTCTGTTACCGGGGGGCACGGGTGTTGAGCTGAGCTGCTCAAGTTCCCTGGTGGGGAGCAGAGCTGGTGAGAGGCAGCGCTGGCTCCGAGCGTGCGCGCCGACCGACCGCGCTCAGCTCTTAGGCGGGACGGTGGATTGCAGCCTCACCTCTCCCTCTCCCTCCTCCCCCTTTCCCCCACGTCTGTTCTCTCAGTGTCATTTCTTTCTTCGTTTCTTCCTTTTTTTCCCCGTTGCCTCCGTTTTCTTCTCATTCTCTCCTTTCTTCTCCTCGGTTCCATCCTGCCTTCTCCCATGTGGTCCTTTGCTTGTTGTGTCTTCCTGATTCCGTCCACGTCGTCCTGGACGCCCTGCAGTGGTGGGAAATGAGCCCACTTGGAATGAGTTTAGCACTGACAGCTCCACTGGAGTGGGGAGAGCGTGCACTGGGGACAGCAGATGGCTAAAATGACTTAACGACTGTCCGGGTGTCCCCCAGGTTGACCCACCCAATCCTCCAGTGCCCAGAGGAGACAGTTTCACGGAATGGAACCCACCACAATTCCCTGAGCACTGGCTTTGTGCCAGGGGTTTTATGTGGCTCATTTCCTCCGGGCCTCAAAATGGCCCTAATATGTGGACAGGACAACGTGCGTCTGCGCTACTGGGCGGGTGAAGTCTTCTCTGAATTTAAATCACGTGGCCTGGGAAACAATTTACTGTCTCAGACGATAGATTTGGCAGGGAAAGTAATTAAGCACTGGCTACACTTTATCCTATTTGATCCTGAAAAGAAGGCTTATCCTTATTCCCATTTCAGAGATGAGGAAACCAAGGTGTCGTAGAGTAAATTCTTGTGCCCGAGGTCACACAGGTGTGAAGAGCTCCACAGGGAGCGTGGCAGGGAGTCTGGCGAACATCACTTTCCTTTGAAGGCATCTCTCTGCCTTCCTAGGGGGAGGAACCCCCTAAGATGAGATGGTTTTTCAGGCAGATAACTAAGGATCTTTCTCTTTCATTTGTGTTGAACTTTAGCTCACCTTGAGGATAAATCCTGGCTGAACTTTGTTTATGAGTTTTCTGTGTCAGCAAGAGGCTCCTTTTATATGGGATTCTAGGGACATATCTGGAAGCCAAAAACATTCACATTGACTCTGAACATGGTTCTTCACGTTCCCGAGGCGTGTGGCTGCTCTCTGACATGCTTCTCTGTCTGCACAGTGGGGAATGAATGATGGAATTCTGGGCTTAAAAGTTCAAATGAAGAAGGGAGTTTAACTGCATAGACTCATTGCCACAAACCTCACGTTGGGGGTTAATCTGTGACAAGTGGAAAATTTAGGCCCATTTACAAATATACTCAAACTGCCAAGATGTTTTCAACACCTTAACTAGACAGAGACTTTGAAGTACTTCATCACATTTCTCTGCACAGTGGCCTGGGAGGTTGACTTCAGCAAACCCATTTCACAGATGAGGAAACTGAGGCTCAGGGAGGTTAAGTGACTTTTCCCAAGTGACTTGCCCACAGTCCTGCACTGGTTTGCCCCAGAGTCTTTCCTGGCTGTACTCATTCTCTTAGCACAACCTCGGTGTTTTAATTTCTGACTCAGCCTGAGATAAGGAAAATCTGGGTAAACTGAGAGAGAGAGAGCTGTGTGAGAGAAAAGCTTCAGCACGTGTGCGTGTCATTTCGGGTGTCCAACATTTTCTCTTGACTGACACTCTGGCAGTTCAGGCTCCCAGCATCCAGCGTGAAAGAAAAATAAAAATATCTGCTCAAATTTTCAACTTGACGTTTCCCGTACTCAGAATAGTGAGAGCCAGCACTGAGTGGCAGGGCCCTTGAGGGTGCCCACGGGCAGGACCCCCTCTCCTGACCTCCCAGCCTGCCTTCGAGACGGGGCTGGACTCAGGCGGGACCAAATGCCTCCCTCTAAGGAAATTCTGTGTCCAAATTTGAAAGCTGTGGACGTCCGGGTCAGTGGTAGCCTGCCAGAGACTCCCAGCCCAAGCCATTGTCGGAGCACGGCTGACCCACCTCTCCTCCCCTCTCCACCCGAACGCGCCTCCTCTCTCCCTTCGTTGCCATCCAGAGACGCAGCCACAGCGATCTCGGACTGTATCTTAAATACGCGCGTGTGTGTGTCTATTCATTTAACGTCTGGCACCCTGCCCTCGCCACTAGGCCACAATCTCCACGAGACCGTCTCACTCAGTGACGGTGTCCCCAGTGCGAGACAGCGCATGGACGGAGACACCCGCCACCTCCCGGCCTGACACTGGGTCTGCAGTGAGCCGTCTGTCCCGGTGAAGACACAGACCATGACTTTGGACCTCCTGTAAGCAGAAACGTGGCTGACATGTGGCACCACGGCCCCGTGGTTTGTGCTTCCGCCACGCGGCTGCAATGGGCCAGGGCGGTGCTGGGGGAGACCCCACACCTCGGCTCTCAGAAGCAAGGAAGGACAGCCAGGGGGGGGCAGAGATAGAAAATGACTTGTATTAAGTGAACCTTCCGTTTCAGACTCTGAGTCAGACACTTTAGATATATTATTCAATTGAATCCTCATAAAAATTCAAGAATTCCTCAAAGTAATTTGTATTATAAATAGGGAAACTCAGGAAAGTTTAAGTGACTTTTCAGGAGACTCAGAGTTAGGAAGCAGAAAAGTGAAAGTTTGAGAGCAGGTCTGTCTAACCCCGGGCCGTCTGTCCATCCACCCCGGAGCCTCAACCCCAAAAGTCCAGCTTGGAAAAGGGGCTGATTTTGTGCTCCATCTCTAGTAAAGAGTGTTCTCTCCTGGTATGGGGGAAAAAATGCAAATTTTAAAAATGTAAGATAATACTGAGCACAATCTTTATAATCTTAGTCATTTGCATATAGATAATCCATTGGCTTTGCCCTTTAACACATTCACTGCCATGTGAGTTGTATTTAACTCGCGCTAGTTTTGAGACTGGGGCCTTGTGAAGCATATGTAACTCACATCTCTTCACCTTGGGAACCGTGTGAACTAGTTTTCAAGTTGCATGTAACTCACACCCAGAAACCAATTAAAAATAACTTTTTATTAAATTGAGGCCATTTTGTTTTCGAAGTGTTTATTCTATTTTCATAATAAAAGCCCCAAGGAACAATTTTTGTTTCTCGTGTAGCAGTCAGTGTGCTCGGCTATGCTAAGCGCTGTGAGTGCTCCAGCATGTGCCTGGAGGTGGATATAGCAGTTTACTCATTACTCATTTTTCCAATAATACACTTAGGCACAAAGATTGGTTTTAGTAAACGTATTGACCACACAGATGTCCAGACTAGGGACACCAGCTTCGAGTATAAGTGTTGGCTCCCAGTTTGCTTCTGCGGTGGCATTATATTCCAGAACCCAGGACAAATGTTCCTGTCTGCATGGTTTTAGCTGCACCTTAAAATTTGATTGCTCACGCTTGCATTTTTACACACCATGCAATACCTTTCCTTCCTCTGCCCTTGTCCCTGCTTCCCTCTCGCATTCTGCTCTCTTTCCTGTGCCTTCCAGGGCTCTGGGGGAGACCTTCCCAGGCCCCCACCTGCAGTGGCTCCTGGGAGCAACCCCCACTGGGGACTCATGGCCTTAGACACCCAGAAGGCCCAGCATGGTGTGCAGCTTAGCGAGGCTCCGGGTCCAGTTGCAGTGTCGGATCAGTGCAGGGAGGAGGACTGGCACTGTGTGGCCGTGACCCTGCGATGTCCTGTTCTGTGAGCCCAACTGAGCGGAGGAAGGGCTGCGTGGGTCTCAGGCTGACCCCAGACCTGAACACTCTGGAAAGAACAGACAGCCTCAGAGAGCACAGGGGCCGACCACGGCCTTTAAAGTCTCGAAGTTCTGGGCTCTGTGTTTACTGGGAACGTGAGTTTGGGCAGCTTCTTTCCTCCTCTGAACCACAGACACCTCATTTATAAGTGGCCAACAACCCTCGCACCAACCTGTTGGATCCGCTGAGGATGAAGTAAGATGGCAGTAACGTGCTTAGGTAGGACTTGGCTCATGGTAGGACCCAACACAAATTAATCATTATTATTATTACTGGCAGGAAAGAGGTATGGCTATGAAGAACAATGAGAAGACAGAAACACACACACAAACCCTAACATGGACTGATTTCCATGCTGGGACCACACACTTTGTTCACATATGGCTATGTGAATTTGTTCCCACCAAAATCATTGTGAAAATGGATGGAGTTTTGTTGTTTTTTTTTTTTTTTTACTTAAAAGAGTATGTATCATGCTTGTTTTAAATTTTGAAAAGTCACCAATATGTTATATGAGGCCACGTTCAGATTTAAAAGTCAGATTATTCCTCCTTTGCAGTTGAGTTATCTGAGCCTCGGGGCGGGGGGTGCCGTGCCTTAGGTTACGCACATTTGGAGGAGCTGGGGCTAGAACCTGTGCCTCCCAGGTCCCGCTGGGCTCCTTGTCTGCCTCTCTGCTGTCTAGAAAATAAAAGAGCTAGTTGATAGGGGGTCAGTTGTTCATTTAAGGGTAGATTCTCCTGGCAGCTGCGTTTGTTTTTCCTTTAGCGTTAGAGGCCAGGTACGGCTCACTGAGGGCCTTGCCCTACCCTGGGGCACTTGGCGGCTCCCTTCTCATCCCGGCTCTGAGATTAATCACCATCTTTCAGAAACCTACGCAGAGAGGTGAGCAGGGCTGCCACCGGGAAGCAGAGTGAGTTCATGTAGTTCCTGCCACGTTACACAAAAGCACCGCCTTGCCCCGCACACGATGGAGGGGAACAAGGCCCCCAGCCGCTTTCCTACAGGTTGCAAGGAGCCACCTTCCACGCTGGACCTGGCTGATGAGATGGGCAGGAACAGAAGGCGTGGGTGGGCAAGGCAGCCAGCGAGCGCAGCATGGATGAAGCAGCTTCCCGGAGGCAGACGTGGGGCCACGAAACACCTCAGAGCTCAGGTTCCGGGACCTCGGTTCAGGCCCTGGGCACTGGCACAAGTGGGTTTCCGCAGTGCCGGCCATGTGCATCCCTCCTGCCGGCCAGGGCAGTCTGGGGAGAGCTAGTTTTGCGCCTCTTAAAAGCATCGGTGCACTGGCCTTGACCCTTACTCTAGGAACAAGAACAAGTAGCTTTGCTTATCTGCCTTCCTCTTTCTAACCATTCCTGCAAGCCTGTATAAGACAAGGAAAAAATAATAGAAGCAAATGACACTGTGTGATCATCTACAGTTTGCTAAGCGCTTCAGTGCAATGTGTTTGTTCTCCAACACATTGCCTGTGTGGAAGGGATCCTTCTGCCCAAGTTGCACAGGAGGAATTTGAACCTACAGGAAGGGACTTGGGCCAAGTTTTTGTTTCACATAAGAAAAAGAAAGACCCTGGTTTTGTCTTCTGGTTCTCTCAACATGTTGTCCATTTCTGAATGTTGACATGTAAATGGATGTCCCAGCCCAGACACTGTCTGGAATGACATGTAGCGTCACAGAGGTAATTCTCGATTCTAGAACTCATCTCCTCCCACCTCCATGGCCGTTCCGAAGCAGTGCTGCCCAGTGAGACCAGCACAAGCTGAAGGACGTGAGTTGAGACCCAGCTGCGCTGCCTTTGTGCAGCGACCTTGGTGAGGTCTAACTTCTGCGTCTGTAATGCAGCCACACCAACAGTTTCCTCCTTGCCTACCTGGAGAAGTTGACGAGAATGTCAAAGTGAGATGATGTCTGGTAAGAGATGTGTCAGCATGACACCCATGCAACCTGCAGTGCTGCAAGCTGTTATTCATTCATTTCCAACTGGCTGGGCCTCTGTCGCCCAAGCACTGTGGATATGTGGAAAAGAGATCATTGGAATGATTTCGGGATATTTCCAAACATCTGGCTCGTTTCCTTCACCACTTTCGGACTGCGGAGACCTGCGTTCTCTTACGTCACCTAGAAAGGGCTCGCGTGGTGAGCATGGGTCTCGTGTCGGGACTCTGTTGTGTGGGAAGCCATCAACAGAGCAGACAGTACCCCCTTAGCTAATGGGCCTTCCATGAATTTCCCGACTTCGCCTTTCCTTCTAAGAGCTTCCACAAGGGAGCAGGCTGGCACCCTCAGGCTCCCCACTTTGGAGTTCGGGGATCCTGAGAGATCTTGCCTATCCCTCTAGTGAACAAAGGGGTAAGCTGTGGCACAGAGCGTGTGACTCTGGCATGCCAAAGGTCACGGGCACGTTGGCACAGACTGGCACTGATGGGAATCTTTTTGGCTCCCTGGCTGGAGCTCCCCTCTGCTGTCTACACTTGGAAAATATCCCTGGCCTGTCAAAGCCCTACCTCAGCCTTGTTTCAAAAATTTACCAACCGTTTTTTCAGGAGTTTCCCCCTCCTCTGAAGTTATCTTTCCCTGAGCTTGTCTCCAGGTACTCAGGGCTGGAAGGCTTGTCCAGAAGGTGCGTTTAATTTAGTGGTGTCCCCACCCTTAAATGAGCCTGCACCACAGGAGCACCAGGAGCCCCCACCTCTCCCACCCAGCGGCCCCTAGCACAGCACGGGGGACGGGGGGCTTGGAGTTCCAAGGGGAGGCAGTGAGATCTCCTCCCTTTCCTGCCATCTCCCTCCTAAGCATGCCAGTGACCCAACGAATCCATGTCTGGGGAAAGCACCCTGGGAGTGGCCAGCTGGTGTCCTTACAATCTCGGTGACTTTGGAAAAAAGGCCTGGAATCAGCAGGAGAGAGAGCAAACAGCCCTGAAATTTGCAGATTCCTGTAACTCCAGAAAGTCCACAGTGGAAAAGTTTGGAGACTTCCTAGAGCAGGGCTGTCCACCGACATTTCTGCCAGGATGGTGATGCCCGGAGCGAGTATATTCACTGCGCAACACAGGACAGAATGCAGCCCAGGCCAGTAGCCACTGGCCACACGTGATTGCTGAGTACTTGAGAGGCAGAGGCTACTGTCACTGAGGAGCTGAAGGCTTAATTTTATTTAATTTTAATGCACTTAAATTTAAGTGTCCACATGTGGCTGGTGGCCACCTTATTGAATAGCATAGCTCTAGACCATTTTCTTCTCCTTTAACATATTTGTTAGTTGCTCAGTTCAGTCCAATACCTTGCCAGACCCCGGAAACACAGATCTGAGCAAGACAAGGTCTTGGCCGTCGGGCGGCTCTCGGCCCTTGCATGTCGGAAGGATCCAGACTCGGGTGCGGGAGGCAGAGGCTCAGCAGGACTGGGGATTATGAGGGGAAGCTGGGTTTGGGTCTGAGCAGGGGGTTTCCAGGCAGGGTTGGGCTTAGCAAAACGCTGCAGGAGCAGATCGCGGTCCAACCGGTGACAACACCCCGCGTGCCCAGGGAGGGAGGCAAGGAGAGGGCCACCAGGCAGAGGACTGTGATCACAGGAAGTAGCGTGCTGTGCTGAGGAGCTCCGGCTTCTTCCTAAAAGGGAGGGAGATCTCTTGGATCAGAGGTTCTTGACCTTTTAGGGACCAGGGAGCTCTGGACTCTCTGTCTTCACACTTTTGCATATAATTTCCAGACAGGGCCATGGACCCCATGAAGTCTGTTCTCGGAGCTTTTGAACCGAAAGAGTGAAGTGGTCTCATATTTAACTTAGAGGGTCCCTCCTTGAGCCAGTAGAAGATGGCTGGAAACGGGGGAGGCTGGTGCCCAAGATGTTGCCCCTTTAAATCCTGGAAGTGCTGCGGAGCTTCCCAGCAGACAGAGGGACGGAGGGCAGCCTGTGGACATTTCCTGTATATAAAGGAGTCTACGTCCTGCCCCTCCTGCGGCCACTGAGATTCCCAGCCAGCCCCCTCCCTGGCCCTAAGGTGCGTCTTCGTTGCTCTCCTAACGGAACCTCGGGCCACCTGTCTCTCCCAGCACTAGCATAAATCCAGAGGCCCCTACCAGATATGGGGAATAGGGAGCCCTGCCCAAGGTGGACTGGGAAGAGATTCATTCTTTATTGATTTTGGCTTTTCGAGGCTCTGTCTTCCTTACTTATTTCTTACCTCTCCCGCATTCAAAGGAGGTGAAATTAAAGTATTAATCAAAATTGTACAAATGAAGCAAAAGTCTCAGCCTGCCCTTGGGCCACACTAATTACTTCCAGCAGGCCTGGCCCCTTCCCTGTGTGGAGTGGGGGCCGTGGGGTGTACCCCGCTGCTCCATCCCGAACCCCCAGCCTCACCAGCAAGACAGGCTTTAATTAATCCTCTGTTACTGTTGAAATTGCATTGTCCCGAGGGGGGGCCCAACCAAGCAGGAATATTATTTTAAACACAGACTGTAAACAACACTGGTCCTCCAGAGAGTCCCGAGGTGCGTGGCTTTGACACTTTCACTGCCAAAATCGGAAGCCACTTCCTTTTTGTTATTTCCTGAACTAGGCACTTTATATCTCTTTACCCTTTCCTGTTCATTTGATTTTCTGATACTAACAAGAGAAGGTCAGAAGAAAAGAATCACCAACAGTGATAAATGTCTAAGCTCCCCTGTGAAGTGATTGCTTAGCATTTGCTTAAAACATCATCAGTTCAATAAAATAAAAGCTAGCAATTATATAGTGTCTGGCACTGTTCTAAGCCATAAATAGACAGACAGATAGTGGTAGGTAGGTAGACGATAGATGAATAGATAGACACACACACACACACACACACACACACGCTCACATACACATATATCATTCATTTAAACTTTGATAACTATATGATATCAACATTATTAATCTGATTTTATAGTTTTGTAGACAGGAGACACAGAAAGCTTAAGTCACCTGCTCAAGGTCACACAGCTAATAAATGACAGACCCAGGCTTTGGAGGCAGGCAGCATGGCTTTGGGGTGCACATTCTTAGCTACCGCATTATATATTATATCCAGATTGACATTTTACTCTTTCTAAGTTTTGATTTTATTCAGTGATTTGTGAGAATAATATTCAAGTGGGGTTCAACTCCTACATCCTGCATGCTCTCTTTTGAAAGTTAAATGCACACAACTTCTTTTTTGGCGTTGTCTTCTTTTTCTTTTTCTTTCCATCTACAATTACTTAATTGCATGCATAATTACTTGCATGGGAAATTGGTTCCCCAGTATCTGACGAGCACCAGGAACAAACATATTGCCCCGGAGGCCTCTGGCAAGGTGGGACGGATCATTCAGGACGCCCTGCTTTCCTCTGGAAGGGCCAGAGAGGGGATTTGGAGAGCGCTTTTCCTGAGAGTCTCCCCAGGGATGGCTGTGAACTTGGCAAACTCGCTCAGAATTACCCCAAAAGAGCAATTTGTTCCCTAGCAAAACAGGATAATTGTCTGGGGCAGACCCGGGGCTGTGGGTGCGTGGGTCAACTGAACGTGGGGAGGGGAGACACCCCTCTGCGGCGAGAGTCTGTTTGGGAAACAATTATCTCGCTTCCTTTGAATCAAAGAGAGTCCTGCATCGTGTGTGCACACACCGAGATCAAATGTAGAGTAAGGTCTCCGCAGATTCCCTTCCTTTCAGGAAACTATTCATTGACAAAGCTGCTGGCCCAGACAGCCGGCTGCCTTACAGTAACTGCTCTTTGCTTTCTGAGAATGAGCCAACCAGGCAGGAACTGCGATTGCTCTTAATGAAGCCTCTTCCCTTTGGAGAACGACTCTCTTCTGCCCAACTTACATCACCTCAAAGACATGGAGAAGCAGCTTCTTTCTCAAAAATAAGGGAGCGCTCTGTGCTCCTTCCCATATGAATGGCATCACTTTCCAGCTTGCTTCAAATATGTAGCAGGAAGGGCTTTGATTGCTGTAATTCATTCCGTCTGCACCCATTAGACTCTAGCTTATATTAGGCATGGCGCTCAGTGCTGAGGTTTCAAAGAAATAAGAAAAACAATGCTTTTCCTCCAGCATCTCTCAGTCTGGTCTTGGCAAAGAGACTGTATCACCTGCAACTGATGCTGACAAGCTGGACCACGGAGTGGGAAGAGATGCGAAGGCACTTCCAGGCTGGATGGAAAAGGTTGCAGCCATCAATTAGAGTTGTCCCACATTGGCCCGGGGAAATAATAGACTCTTTACCATGCATTGGTCCCCTATGGTTCTAGAATAATCGTAGAGATGAGCTAGCCCTGTCATCTCATTTTACATTGATGCAACCTAAGGTGCAGAGTTGGTGGTGCTTTGTCTAAGGTCCCGCAGTGAACGAAGGAGATGGGTGGGAAGGCTCAGGCAGGGTGAGAAGGATGGAGCATCGGCTGCCAGAGCAGGCCAGTGGCAGGGCATTCGAGGAGGAGCCATACTTGCAGGAAGGCAAGGCCAGTCCCAGAAAAGACCATGCAGGTGAGGAAAAGAAACCAGGGAGTCCCAAACGTCAGGACTGGGATAGCCATGTTCACATTATTTTATATTTTCTCAGTGTTGGTGGCTTCATTGGTCACTGAGGTTGGAAAGTATTCAGAAAACCTAAGGTGACCATTGACCCTGAGTAGGTGGGAGTCAGGGATACAGCACGCAAAGGTCCCTCTGAACTTTTAACACTCAGAGATCTCTTGAATTCTTCATGATAAAAGATATTAGCAAGAAAGTAAAGACTCATCGACTGAGTCTCAACAATCTCCCTATCTCTGTCCACAAGCATCTGCTCAGGTGATCATCACATTAAATCTTTTCAGAAATCTTGCACAGTGTTATCTCTTTTATTGATAAAGAAATTGAGAGTCAGAGACAGCAAGCATTTCATGGCTCAGGAGAGAAAAGAAGCTCCTATTTCAGGCAATGTCTCTTGGACTCCTCACCTGTTCTGCCACTGTAAGAATCCCTTATCCAGGCAAATAACCCTACAGTTTGAAAACACCTTTTTTACATACATTCTCATTTGAACAACATAAATTCTCATTTCATAAGAGACCAAACTGAGTCTTTAAAAACTTAAATAATGTTGTCAAAATCATATGGCTAATAAAGACAAAGCCATACTTAAAAATTAGGGATAGCATTACTCCTAGAGGCCAGGAACAAAACATAGAGCTGTTATTTGGCTAAGCAACATAGGAATTCAACAGCCTACGCCCATTTAAAGATAGCTTTCTTAGATTGCCCTGGTTATTGGGCAACTTATTAAATTCTGGATAGACAAGCTATCGCTGCAGCATTTCTGCCCCATTGTAGTTTTCTCTTCGTGAAAGTTTTCTCTTTGTCTTTCTCCAGTGCACAAAGAAGGGAAGAATATCAGCTATTCAGCATTACCATTAGAAATTTTGTCTTCCCTCCTGCACTTCTGAAAGATACTATGTATACATTTTGTGACAATGCATGATCAAAGGAGCTAATTCTAGCTAGACTGCTTTTCTGTCTTCTAAGTAATGTAAACACACGATACACACACAAATTAAAAGTAAAGAAAATAGAACCATCTTCAATGCAACAAGGAAATTGCCACAACTACAAACCACAAGCTGTGGAGACTTTCTGCCAGACACAACCAAATTTGAACCCAAACATGCAAGGATGGAAAGAGCAAACACAGACCTTCTTAAATTTGGAGCAAAATTCAGTTTCCCGTAAAAGCCCTCTAAAAGTTGCTTTTACAGTCTTAAAAATGCCATCAGGTGACCCTTAGACTCTTAGATCTAGAGGTGTGGATTAGATGCAGGGGAAAAAAGAGAAAAAAATAAAGAAAACATGAGGGGAAAGTTTCTTTAGACCTGATGTTGTGCCATATAATGACAAGTTTGATGGAGTTGAAATAGGAGTAACCATATACACCCGCCATCTTGATTTTCTGAGACCCTGTCTTCTAGACAGAGAAGATTGATGGAGATCAGGTTAGGTGTTTAAGGGAGAGGAAACCACAATCAACATACCACAGGCAGTTGCATCTTACGGAGTTCTGCAGAGTGCGTGAGAGTCACCTGAATGCCAGAAATGAATTTAGAGACATGTCTCAATACAAATAAACACTCATGGCTTCAACCTAATTCTAGAGAATCTGTAAGAATAGCCTCGACTGCTCCTATTACAAGATGAGAAAATACCAGGAAGGAAATATCAGGGTTTTCAAAAGCTGTTGAGAAAAACGAAGGCAAGGAGGGAAGAAGAAGAAGACAAGTCAAGCAAGGAACCTTTATCAAAAGAGGGATTAGTCCTAGAAACAGAGGAAGAGTTTAGGGAAATTAAGGATAATCAATGTCTTTGGAAAACCATTCAAGAAAGAGATACAAAAGAACGATTAAGTCATAGATGGTAAGATAACAAAAAGACATTGACAAGGCAGAGCTCAGGAAAATGAGCACAAGAGGAATGTTCAACTGTTTTAGAGATAAAAGGAATGTTAGAAACACCTGGAAAATAGAGGAATAAGCCAAATTAAATCAGAGGCAGGCCTATAGAAGATATCCTTGGGGAAATTACAGTCCCTTAAGTAGAAAAGAAAAATACAATGACTACAGAAAGTTTCCACATAGGGGAAGGGGTTTCAGTGTGTGGATAACAAGCAGAACCGATCAAGATGAGAAAGTAAGTGACTAGAAGAAAATATTCAACGATATAATACAAGAAAATGTATTTTTATAGAAAGACTTGAATTGTGTATAAAGACTTGGAATTCCAGTCTTGGGGCACTAGGTCTCAGGGAAGAATTTGACAGAGACGAACAACACCAAGACATGTCAAGGACGAGGACTGAACACTGTGAGCATCAAGACAGAGAAAAAATAATAAGTTGCTACCTTCAAAGAAGAAAATGATCAAGCCAGCTGTAGGTTCTCCATAATAAAGGTCAATGTCAGAGACTGGAGAACAGTATGTGCCAGGTCCTGAGGGACGTCACATATGTCTCCAGAATCCCAGTTCACCTGGCTCCCTGCATGTGCAGAGTCCCGCTCTGGGCAGCGAACATGGGGAATTGCCTCAAGTCTTGGAGCAGCTACAGCTACCTGTGTGCCAAACAAATGTACACAGACTGTCGCCTCTCGGTCCCGGATTCCCTTTGCTTTAGCAATGGCCCTAGCTACAGAGCATGTCAGTAGTTTTTCATTCACAGGCTTGGTATAGTCTAATTTCATCCCTTCAAGACCTCAGACTTCGTCCTTTTCAAAACTCTTCTCCATGTCTTCCTCCTAGATGGAGTCAGCATGATTAGTCGTATCTTATATTATATCAAAGTGTTCCCATTCCTCACCTATTCACCTATGAACAAAGGAATCCTGTCACTGCAACCCAGATCACTCTTCGGTTTCCTGCACCTTAATTCTTTGTAAGGAAATTTAAATGAGGAAAGGGTACATAGCTAGGAAGCGGGAATGGTCACTGCAAAATGCAGCCCTCACCAGATCTTTCCACTTAACAGAATTCCAGCTGAGTTTTAGGCACACTTATCACTGTGGTCAGTGGAATGGAAGGCTTTGCAGACACTTCCTGCTCATTTTCTCTGCTTCTTTCAGAGTTTCCCTGGATTTACTGGCTCTGCTCATTCTATTTCTAATTCCTAAATCTAAAATATTTCCCCTCTTCAATGAAATCCATTTTCCTTCTTAGTGATAGCACCCAATATCCTTCATGGGGAAGAGTCATACACAAAAATTCTCAAAAAAAAAACAAGAACTTGAGAAATAAACTCTTCCTGGTGAAAAAAATGAGAAATCAAAGAGTTTAGAAATAGAGAAGAATTAAAAGGGTTGGTACTGAGAAGAATTAAATCTGTTAGATATTGACCTAGAAATAAGCAAGTTACATATTATATAAAACATGTATATGTTATTTATGTTATTTTATATATGTTGTATACTATATATGCACACATGTTAAATATATGTTACATATTTTAATATATATAACATGTGCGTTTATATATAACTTTGCAGAATATATATAAACCTTGGTGATATAAAAACAATAGTATAACTAAAAACTCTCACGGGGCAGGGTTGCAGCATAGAAGGAAATATGTTTGTGCTGGCGCCTCTACCTTTCATGGCAAAGAATCAACACATACTATCTAAAAGTTATATCTATAACATTTTTAAAAAGAATCAAATAACAAAATGCCAATGATTTCTAACTTTTAATTATTTTTCACACTCTTTTAAGTAACTGAACCTGGATATTAATGACTTATAAGAAAACATTTAACTTTAATTCAATAATTATTGCTGTTTTATATCGGCTCTCTCTTCTTTTATATACAGATAAAATTATTTTTGAAACTCTGAAAAGTGGCACAGATGATAAACAGTACACTTTTCCAGAGTTACTTCTGTCTACCCATCTACCTTTCTAGTGTTTTATCTATGTATATGCACCGGAAAAGGTTTAAAATGATATAAACCAATGTGTTAAAAGTCATTTTTCAGATGACAACGTTTTAGTAACTTCATTTTTTTGGCACTTTCTGTGTTGCTGAAATTTTCATATTATGAGAATATGTATCTTTTATAAAACAAGGAAATGATTTGAAAAATTCAAGAATGAGTAATCGTGGCAATGAAGTGATCAGTTATCGGGTGTTCAGCGTCTTTGTCATGCCAGAAACTCTGGTTGGCCCTGATGGGCAGACCCTGCTCCCCAGGTAATTTAGGAGGAAGAAAGCAGCCAAGATGAAAATGATGTATCGGAAGGTAGATAAAGTGCCGACCCTTGAGTCTGGGCAGGGACAGCAATTCTTGGAATCAATGAGTCTCGAACTACAGGGCTTTAGACTGGAGAAGCAGCAGCCCCAGAGAGGTGCTCAGTGGGCATTTGAGGGGCAGGTGTAGAGAGGCAGATGTGAAAGGAGAAGAACCACTTGACGCAGTGTGGGATGGACGGAGTGAAAGTGCAGACCAGCAGAGCTTTCTGTCCAAAGGAGTTGTCACAGAAGCAAGGTGGCCTTAGGGAGGAGGAGAGTGGGCCCCAGGTGAACTGGTGGTTCCAAAAGCCCAGCGGAATGGGCTTCTGCTGGCCCCCTTTGCTGAAGCCCAGGGAGCCTTCCAGCACCCACCCAGGCCTCTCTCTCCGCAGTGCATGTTTCTCTTTGTAAAAACCTCTTTCTTAAAAAAATAAACAGATATAAAAATCAGCATTTGCTCCTTGTTTTGTGCAAAGTTGGGAACACATATTGTTTGCAAGACAAACATGAGGAAATAAATCTTCTCACAAAGCCAGTTTGGGAAATTAAACATTGATTGGATCATACCCAGAAAAGCTTGGGGGAACCAAATTGCCGGCGTCTCAAACTCATTACAGGGAAAGGGAGGATTAAAGGTTTTTAGGCTTGACAGACCTAAGCCGAACCCTTCCCCAGATATTTTTTGCCCTGGCATGATCTATCCAGAGGAGGAGGGGAGGGAAGGAAAAAAAAAAAAAAGCAAAAGGAACTCACAACAAAAACAAAGATAAAATATACAATTTTGGAGACTTGTGGGCTGCCCTCCAAAATCTGCTTTGTACAGAAATCACACGAAGAAAGGGTTGCAGCTTGATCAAGTTGTCCAGGATTAAGAGACTAACGTACGAAAAACCTTACCACAAACAGAACCATATTCTTTGGATTTAGCAGAAAGTTTCAACTGTAATTAATTTGCAAAAAGGAAAAACTAAGGGAAACATTTCAAAAACTAACCGTCCTGGAAAATGGAGCTTGTATCCACTTTGGAAAAGGCATTCAGCAAGTCGAGAGCAGACAGAGAGGGTGGGCAGAGAGATACCAAAAAGAAGCTGGTGTCTCTGCCAGTTTCTGGGGCTGCACTCAATTATCACAAACTTCATGGGTGTAATATGAGTAAAATGGGATCTTCTCTCGTTAGAATTCCACCAAATATCACCCTATTCTAATTTGCACTGAGATTTATGGCTACTCCCCGGCTTTAAAAGTCTTAAAGAGCAAGTCACACTTATGACAATGTGTTTCATCAGCCAGGGTCTGTCGTTTGGGAAGACCAGGCTACCTAAGTGGCCACGTCGCTTACAAAGAAAGAGAAAGTCCATGTGTATGTTTGCGGGGCGGTGGCAGCTCACCAGCGTTCCCTCCCAAACCTCCAAAGAAGCTGCTCCAAGAGGCTCCACGTTATTGTCTAGACATTAGGTGGTGCTTGTCTGGGGCTTCCTCCCTCTGCTCTGTTTTGGCCCCATTCTGTTCCTGCTGTTGGTACTTGAGCTGCCCTAATTAATTCTCAGCAATCACCCCATTTGATTGTTGTGAGAATTAAATGAGATCCTGGAAGGCATTCAAAGGTGTTTAATAAATAGTCACTACATGAATTACTGAGCGGGCCTGGCCCAGAGTAGGTGCTCGGAGACAGAAGCTGCTGTGGTTGTCAGATATGGAGGCATGTCTACCCAGTAGCAGACTTTCGTGGGCCACCCCCAGGAAGGGTCCTGTAGCTGACCTCTATGGTGGGGCTGGAAATTCAAGAAATCGCCTGACCTGTGCCACGTGTGGAATTGCACTGCCGAGCGCGGTATGACTTTTATAAAACTATACACAGCTATACCCAGCAGCCAAAACACACTGCTCAGGAGCTGTGATACATTTTGATGATAAAGAAAATAATGCACTAATATATATATATATATTTTTTTTCTCCCATCTCTTCTCCCTTCAGGGCAAAAACAGGAACTGAGGGAAAGATACGGAGAAGACAAGAGGGCAGTTCCTGCTTTAAAAGGGCTGAATGACTATTATTCTTTCTTTTCTGTTGGTTCTAACAGTCATCTAAAATTGAATTAGGAAGAACAAAATTGATTTTGCTAAATCGAAAACCCATTTGATATGTTGAGGTTTTAATGAGATTCTGATGCTGATCTCTGGCTTTCTCAGGAACATTTAATGTCTGGCTTTTAGGGAGACACCTTTTAAACTCAGAATGACTCCCCAAGCAGCTGTTCGAAAATCAAACCTCTCCACCAGCAAAAACCACCAGCCACTTCCCGCGGCACTCCTGTCTCCCTCTCTCCTCGGCCATACCACCGACCGCCAAAATTCTTTCTCTCTTATAAAAATAGGTAAACCTGGACTCTTCTGGCTGCAAATGACAGAAGCTTAATTATTGCCTCGAGTAACAAGAAGTCCAAAGGTAGACTAGCTTCAGGTATAGCTGGATCTAGTCACACACATGGTATTTGTGAGAATCTTTTTCTTTCCTTAGCTCTTACTTGCCCTATGCTGGTTTGTGTCTTAGGCTTTATTTTGTCATGGCAAAGATGATGGCATAGAAAGAGAACCTCTTTCCAGCAAAATTCCCAGGACCAATTCTCATTGGTCTGCTTTAGGTCACATGGTTATCCTTAACTATGGATGTCCTGGAGCTGGGATAAGGTGCCTTCCAATAAGACCCACATGGACTGAGCATATGGGGTGAGATGCTTGTCTGACACAAACAAAAACAGAGATGTTCAACACTGAGGGCCTGTCTAATAGTACCTCTGCCACAGAATCTCCGATAAATTCTCTGAGCGTGAAGAAGAAATATCACTCATTCTGCATACTCCAACAGCCCAGTCCTTTGTTGTTGTTAACTACTTTTAAATTTTTTGGTCACCACATTATATAGTGTGCATTGCCAGGTCTTTGGTGCATATATTCTTTTCCTTGTTAGAGCAACATAGGGAAGGAGCACTAGATGTGGGTGTGAATTCTTCCTTTTATGTGCTGGAGGGCCACACACATGGAAAAAAAATCTCTTTGAGATGCAGACATCTAAACTTGAAAAATGGAAAAATAATATCTACCATAGAGTGATATTATGAGAATTAGTATATATTAGAAAAAATATAGCTTAACATACACAAACACACACGCACACACAAACACACACACATCACCCAAGACACTGCCTGGTGCAAAGAATTAGCTATAAACTTCTTAAGCGTTGGGCTCACCCAATCCACCAATTTTATTTCTGAAAGCATCCAAAATAATGGCATTGTACACAGGTAGTTCTTAATGTTGGTTGAATGAATAAAAGCGTCCCTTAATCAACGGGGGAATAATGATTCCCTTTTAGAGTATTTGTTTACCCTTCTGCGGAAAAAAATAAAGACAACCGTTTCAGCATCCCATTTGAGCTCCTAAGTCCTGCCTCACTGCTCTTAGAATATAGAATAGAGTTTGCAAATGTGCCCAAGGGTTGGTAACATTTAGGTGCCAACTTAGTATGAGGCAACACATTGGATATTGACTCATCTCTTGTTTCAGACTATGAGGTCATCACAAGTTTTCACAAACAATATGTTACTTGATCAAACAGAAGGGTAGAAGTGAGAAAGCTCGGGACTGGGCCTTGGGAGGTCTGGCTGCCTTCAAGCATCGCCTCCGCAGTCTAAACCAGGCACTCTGGCAAGTCGTCACTGCGGCACGTCTCAGGTGGAGATTCAGCGCCTGCTTTGTGGTATTTCTTTCAAGCCTAAGTTTGCTGATGATGGCCAGGTGAGTGACATAAGAATTATGGGCTGACCCCCCCACTGCCCCATCCTGGGACTCAGTTTCCTTACTTTTTAAGTGAGAAAATTGGACCAGCTCAAAAATATGATTTGTTTTTAGCACTAACT
>CAUYSK010044758.1:0-13509 GCA_963575035.1 Avahi laniger | reverse complement strand
AGAAGTACTTACCAAGAATAGGCCAAGTTTGTATATTCCTGCATATTTCTCCCTGACAGAGCACATACTTTCCACATTTGACTTTTGTAATTTTGACTCTCTGTTTTCCTCACAACCTTTGCTCCTACAGCTGAAAGTAGCAGACTCAGGCAGACAGGCATTAGACAATCAACTCCAGAAAGTTTGGTCCAGTTTGGCGTGGAGTCCTTTAGTTATGTTAACTGCTACTATGTTCCCATGATTTGATTATATCAAGTTTGATTAACTCTTAACCATTATAGATCATATTCATGGGAAAGCATTTCATTTTGCTATTGAAATCATCATTGAATATCAAAGGAGGAAATAACTTTGCTGATTCAGCGATTGTCAGTAAACAAATTAGATCGGACATTCTCTAAGTTATGTTATGTCGCTTGCTCAAGTTCCTTGCAACTAATTAGTGAAAGAAGCAGAACTATAACATAAATCACTTAATTCATGGACCAGCAAAATCTCAGAATGTACCAGTTATTACAAGTCCTCCACTTGAAGGCTTTGTACCATTTTCTTTACAGAGATCAAGTACTAGGCCTACGAGATGTCAAAAACGGAAAAAAAGATTACTGATATTACAGGTCACGTAGAAGTGTCATTAATGGTCTGTGTTGTTTCCAGTGTCTGGAGGTGAGGTGGCCTGAAGTAAGACCTGGGAAGAGAGCAATAAGGTCAGTTAAAGGACAAAACTATGTGAGAATGGCTCTAGTGATTTGGGAGCTAATAGTGATAAATATAGGCAGATCTGTGCTTGCTTGTTAAGTGCACATTGAAATAATTATCCTAATATTCTTCGTAAAGGACGACATTTTTGCCTAAAATCAAGATGAATGAGTCCAAAGGGGTTTTAAGGATTTTATTATCTAAATAATTATCTCATTAAAAAAGTTTATTTTTGATATTTTAGACAAAGCAAAAGTCACTAAATTTCTGCAGTTACAGATTAAGACATTTTATGCTTACAGAACAAGTTGTGATTGAGAGCTCAGAATTTAGGAAATTTATTTATTGTAAGTAATCAATCTGGCTAATTGAGAATAGTATTATTTCTTCAACATTGGAATTTCTTTGTTTCAGTGTGTGTTATTTTAATTCTAGGGTTTCTAATCATATAGGTAACTGTTGCAATTATATTTATTTTATATCAGTCATTAAGGCTACATATACATGAAGCTGACACATGAATCTAAGGATTTTTTCTGGTGTTTGGCCCTCAATTTCTGTAAATATAGGTGAAGTCAGTAAAAAACAGTGCTACTCTCCCTTATTCGCATCTTCTGGTAATAATAATGACCTTCTCCTATTTTACAAAGTCTTTCTAATGTTTCGTCTTTTGAGTTTCATAACTTCATGAAGTGAGCAGGGTAGTTTCAATTTATTCGCATTTACAGGCAAGAAAGCTGAGACCCAGAGAAGTGAGCTCCTGTGTCTGAGGTCAGAAAGTGAGGCAGGGGTTGAGCATGGACCAGAGCCCGGGTTCCCTGACTTCTGGCTCACTGCCTTTATCAATCCTATTATCTCAGCCATGGTCCTGGTCAGTGTGCCCTCTCAGCTGAATCAATTATTTAATACAAAGTCATGACAACATACATTCCTGTTTCTAGTCCCCTTCTCTCAACCCCACCTTTAATTCACTTGCTCATTTCAATAAAGTAACCTTCCTAAAATTGAATTTATTATTGAAGATAATTGCCATGTGGTTTTCTTATTGATAATATGATGGGAGTGTTGAGTGTCCACACTCAGGCATGTCCAACCTGGAAGTGTGGGGGAGTTAATGCTACATGGAGAGAATTTTTAACCAATAGGAGTTGAAAGCCAGTATTAAACCTCTTCCTCTATTTCCTTCTTTCTCCATCCATTGACAGATGATTCTGAAACCAAGTTGGCCTGTGGGGTTGTGTTTCCAAGAATGGCACAATTGGTTGTATTTAGCCTTGCTGGTTGCAAAATATATTTTCCTATTGGCTCTCCCTTCCTCCCTGCTTCTCTCCTCTTAATCCCTTACCCCTGTGTCCCAGGGTAGTCTGCCCTAATAAAATAATACCACCTGAGCCCTCAATCTCAAACTTTGATTTCTGGGGAAGCCAGGCTAAGACACCAAGTTCATCACTGTCTTTTTTTGGCTTATAGAGTTCTCTCCTTTGTTCCCACCTGGATTACCTCACCACTTCTCCCTAGCAATCCAAACCTTACTCCTCCTTCAGGATAAAGTAACTTGCTACTTGTTCTAGGATTGTTTTTCATGATGTCCCTCGCCCCAAGTGATTTTTTTTCTTAGATACTTCCATCTTTACACCCAATGAAGAAAACTACAACGTGCTACATCCTTTATGTTGTTTTTTTAATTTGTACAGTATTTGGCTGGACTAAAGCATTTGGAAATCAAAGTTAAGGAGAATATTTAATGGTTCTAAGCACTGTTATTCTGTATTTAACATTAATACACTTAAAATTTCATTTTTATGAAAAGAAAACTTAGGCACAAGAATATTGGCACAGCCTAAACGAAGCCTCACGATCTTTGCACGTAAGGAGGTAACACAGTGGCCATTCTAGAATAAGACAATCTCTGTAAACACAAAGCAAATTTACTATATTGTACCAGGGTAGTGTATTTGGGAAAATTGTTGTTTGTTTGTTTGTTTGTTTTTTTAACATTAATACATGTAAAGTGGACTGAGCAACCTAACAGTGTCTCTCTGTGTGTATATGTGTGTATTGCTTTTTAGCTGAAAGCAAAATGATATCAAAAGTATGAAAATTTCAAAATCCTACAGAGTTTTCCTATTAGCATATAGAAGGCTAATTTCAAAGGATCCATGCTAGTGGAAATATGGCTTAATATTAGAAATTAATGAGCTAAATTTCTCTAATATTTAAATCACTTCTTAGTATTAAGAACTTACCAAGGCCAATTAATTATTTCAGACTGTTGGGTTTCCACCTAGAACATTTTTTCAGGAGCACATAAGGTAGGGAAAAAAGCTCATGTTGGGGTTGAGGGTCTGTCTTTTCTCTTGGCTTCATGTTTCCCTGTGGAAGGGTCTCAGGGAAAGCAACAACCTGTTCTTTTGAGCCACTTCTTACACTGTAAAAGATATGATTGATCTGTTGGAGAGTTTGGGAGGAGCTGAACTTGTTCTATTCAGTCTCTCTTTTTCTTCTCTCTTTGGGAGCCAGCTGCCTTCAGGGTACAGACAGTCTTCTCTGAACCACCATGCTGGAGGTTTAAATGCAAAGGCCCTACTCCTGTAGTGAGGTCCGTGATCAATCCAAACAGCCAGGACTGGGAAGGGTGAGTTTGTGTAATCCAAAGGTGAATCCCACTTGCTTTGTTTACTTAAGCCAAATGAACTAATATTAGTTTAAGAATAAAGGTGATTTTTAAATTTACATCTATCTGACTTATGACTTTATATTGGTTCTAAATATAGCTCAGCAAGGGAAGGGGTGTGTATAGACAGTATCAAACCCTGGCAGAGCTGCCTTTACCCTCTCAGTTGCAGTAGTGAAGGAGTATCAAAGCTGAAGGAACTGTAAAGGATTATTGGCCTCATGGGGAACTGTACTAAAGGCAACATCCCACAGAAAGGCTGTCAACAAGGAATTGTAAATAGTAAATAATTGTACATGTACATAAGCCAATACATTAATTCTAAAATTAGTTCTTTTTCTGTGTGGGCATGCAGCGATAGATGTTAAAAATGCTAATGCTTCTCTCAAGGCAAACAAAAATGTGTTCCTTTTGTGATTAGACAGATTCAGTATAGCTAAAAAAACAAAATGGGTTGCATTGGAAAGCATAATATCTAATGCTGTTAGTTAACTCTGAAATCTTTATTCTGTAGAATGATTTGAATTCATTTTTTAGACTAAACATTCAGCATTGCCCTCCAGCTAACAGCTCTGGAGATGAAAGGTATCATTTATAAACTGGTCCCATTTGCCTTTGAAGGCTCAAATTCCCTAATCCATCCCTTCCCCCAACTCTCCTTGACATTTATTTGAAACCAAAAGATTATTTGGCTTAAAACAGGGTCTTTTAAACATTAAAAATATTTTCTGGAGTGATACATTTTGTTTCTTTTTTTACGATAGCGAGATTATAATTTTCTTGCAGAATGATAGAAGTATTTTGATTGTAGACATTTGCTTTCTTGGAAAACAACATTATTTATAAGTTCAAGGTTTTTGATAAACTCTTTGCTTCAGTCCTTGGAAAAGTCTTTAAAATATATTCCAAAATTATATGTACAATATTACCAAAAAGGGAGTTCTGTTGCATGTTAGGTGCTTGAATAGAGTAAGCACTAGACATTTGTGACAAACACAACCTCGATTCTTACTGCCTTGCTATTTGGTCATGAGTACATGGCACAGAAATTGCTTTTATACTTCTTTTCTGCCCATTTCCAGACACATACATAGACACTCACGATTAAAAGCTCTTGAACAAGACATTATTTAAATAGCCCTCTGACAGGACAAACTACTACTAGATTTTTGAGTGTTTTACCCCACATGAGTAAATTGCACTTGATTGTTTCATAATAAAAAGTGTAATTTGCTTACACATCAATTACTGACCCCTTTCACGTAAGTCACTTTTTATTTTTTAAGATTTTGGTGTGACTTTTATCTTTTGCAGTTTTGTTTTTCTTGCCCCTTTCACCAACACCCCCCAGGCGTCAACCCGAGGGCACAGGTGAAAACCGCTCTCCTCAACTGAATCAACCGGAGCAACAGGATTGTTAGATTAATCACAGTCCCTGCCCTGTCAGCCATAAACCACTTCTTTTTTATTAAACAAGGAAAGAATAAACATTTGATCTTTGTCTCGAACTTACCACAAAAAAGGAAGAAAAACGCTCCAGTGTCCAGCCATGTCATTTACATGATTTCATAAAAGATCTTATTTCCTCAGCTATCTTGATCTGTGGGGCTCTTTGATCACTGGGTTAGAAACTGCTCCTGCACTCTCATTTTGAGAATAAATTGTTCATAGTCTACCTCTACCACTTTGGGAGAAAAAAAAGAAAACTGACTGAGATTATGAGTTGGACACATGAAAATAAACAGAGAGGAACAGCCTGAGGTTGAGCTAATCACTCCCTCAAATATAATCATGAGGAAAGCCCCCTCCCTTCTAGAAGATTTCCATGTAGCTATGGTTGCAGTGACCCTCTCCTTTCAGCCGTGGGTCTGGCAAATGTGGAATTATTTTGGAATGTCGATACAACATGCCTCCAATGATTACTCTGGAGCTATCAAATGGAGGTCAGAAACAAGGTCGTAGGGTCTGCCACCTTTCAACAAAAACAAGATTTGAGGAGAGCATAGTTTCTGAGTGGGATAATTCAACGGAATTGGGAATAAGAAAGGTCTCTCGGCTGGAATATAGATGCTGCCTATCAAAATGGAAGAGAGCAATGGAGGAGAGGCGAACACAGGCTGCTTTAGGCAGTGCACCTCATTACTCATGCTTTCATCACTATTAAAATGCATCCCCAGATCTTTTGCTGTGCAAAAATGATTTTGGTCAAAATGCATTGAAAATATAACAGCATAAATAGGAGAAATACTAGTTTTCCGCTTGTAGTGCTACTCAGATTTAGAATGTATTATTTTTAAAGTTAGCATATAAAATTCTCTTAGAACGAGTCGCCTGCATTTCAAGTAGCCTTTTTCTTGAGGAATGTCTTCTGAAGTTACGTTTAACTACAATGGAAACACAACATGAAGACACAGCATAAATTAGAGTAGTTATTGCTTTGCATCGCTTTGCGTGTTCCTATAGCAACCCTTCCAATTTTATTTGCCCTTTATTGACCAGATATATTTTCAGTGACTATTCACAGCAGAATAAAAAATGAAGAAGAAGAAAAAAAAATACGGTGAGGGGATTGGAATTAAAGCTACCCTTTGTTCTTTTACCGTCACAGGTTAACTAGTTATAAATGTCCTCATGCCTTCAAATAAATGTCATGGATTTTTCTTTCATTGCATTAAGGTACCTGAGGTCCGGGAAGTCCACAGGAAAAATCAGGCCCATATTCTCACCCAAAGCATTTGGATTCTTACACAAACGTAGGCCTATGACTATGTATATTTGACAAATGCAGGCTATATTTACCCAACCTAAGCTTGCAGCAACTGCACTGTCAAGAGAAATGTAAATATTAATGAAGGATGTTTCTTAGGAAAGGATATTCAGTGAGAGCTCTTTAGCTGTCAAAACTGACTCAATCAGTACACACTTTCTGGACAGATCAAATGTTTATAGAGCCATAAATTGGCATTTATCTGACAATTTTTATATTTCTATCAAATGGTTTTCTTTATTAGGTTTAGGCATTTCAGTACACCACTGATGTTTCTGTAGAGAAATTAAACATACAATCTCTTTCACATTTTTCAAGTGAAGGTAAAGATGAACTGGTTATATATATAGTGGTCCTTTCAAGGGTTATTTGGTTATGAAATGTAACCAGTGGCTTAAGTAAAAAATGGTAGAGATAAATCCTTGTATAGTATTTCACTATTCTCTTAAGATATAAAATAATCATATCATAAAATGACTCATTATTGAATTAATTATGATATAACATGATGTATATGTATAAAGAGCTGTTTGCGTTATATTCTTCAAAATATTAACACGTGATGAGATCGCTACTTTCTCCTCTGTCTTTTTTTTTCCCCAAAACAAGTCTACGAAAAGAAATGAACCAAAAGTACTTTGTTTTCCAAAAATAAAATATAGCTATGTTAGAAGAATAACAACTTACATAATATATGTACTCTCAAATACACACATACACACAAATCCCTTAAGTTAAATAATTCTCAAGAACAGGAGGAAACTAGCTTTTATTGATGTTTATCATGTGCCTGCTAAATGCCAATAAAAGCATATATTATAAAATTAGCCATATTATTTTTAGTTTATACATTAATAGGACATATTGCCTCACATCTTGATTATTAAGCAATTTCAATATGTAATTATAATATATAGAATTATATATATTATACCCTAAAATGTGTCTCATAATTATTTAAAAGAATTTAAATATGAATTGCAAAAGTTAAATTTGGAAGCTGAAGTCCCAAAGAGCCAAAAGCAGCAAAGAAGCAAGAGACTCTGAGGCTACTTAAAAGAGGACAGAAGACCTAGTTATCTGTTGCTTTTCCAGAAATATCCAGAGGACAAGGGAGAAGCACACCAATAGGAACATCTATTGCCATGAGACATGAGAGAGTATAATCAAGGTGATGGAAACCTTCTATATGACTTATTTCACATTTACTCAGTCCTTTTTTCAGTTTGTTTAGAGAATTTTGGTAACAGAAAACAGATCCATCTTATGGATGATATAGATGGCTAGCAAGGATCTAGGAGGTCCCCAATAACAGCCACTTTCTCTATTCTTCCAAATATTTTTATATAAGTAATTAAAGTTTGTTATATATCTGATGATAGGTTCATCCACTTTATCTTGGATTCTAAAAATGTAACTAGTCCAGCAAAGAGTGTAATTTAGTTTGGTATTTATGGCATCTATCTGAAAGCAAATTTTACTAAAGGAATTAGGGAAAACCTAAAGATCCTAGTTATTCTTTCTGTCTCTTCTATACTTCCTACTACCACATTTATCACATTGTATTTTAATTTTGTACCTGTTTTGTAATATATTCCCCAAATCCAGCAATGGATTTGAACTGGGAAGTTAGTAGTGCCAGAAAAATGTTTTCTGTTTCACTTTTTGTTTGTTTTGGTTTTGCTTTTAAGGATTAAGTCAGTCAGGGGCCACAAAAAAGAGAGAAGTGTGGTGCACCAGTCAGGAATTGTTTAATTCTCCAAAACAAACAGAGGAATGTAGCAGATTTGTTACCTTCTTGTTTTGTTCAGCACCTTTTCCATTTAGAGGTTTTCCTTTCCCTACCTGATGGGACCGACAATCACAGAGCACTTCTGCACTTTAGAAGTGCTTGGCAACGATGCTAGGCTGTCCAGAATCCCCTTATCTCTGGAATCATCAGTTGAGTCAGGAGTACCAAAATGCCTCAAGACGACCCAATCGGATTTGAGGAATTGACATGGACCTTGGATTTAAGATTCCTTCTCTGCAGATCAAGATTACTGAGGATCATCAATGATTATCATTGCTGCCATTTTGAAAAGAGCATGGCTGAGAATGAGACCTACTAGGGAAATACGAGAACTAAGGGAGAGAAAAAATGAGACAGACTTCCTAATGAAATCATTAAATTCCTGGACCAAGCCATACTCAAGTTTGAATACTCCAAAAACATTCTTATGAATCAATGTGTTATTTTTGTTTGCTTGAATAGAATCTGTCATATGTTATAACCTAAAAAGACTTAACTAATACACGGGATGCCATGAAGTTTACAAAAATCCAAGCACAGGAAGCAAGCTACGGTTAGGTGACACAAAAGAGCTGGAACCAACACTACTTTCTCTGTTCTTTATGGAGCTGGTGGCCACCTGCCTCTGCTTCTTACTGAAAATTTGCTTCAGTTTCTTTCTGTCTCTGCAAAGCCCTTCTATATATACACTTGTGGCTTCTCTGCTTCTGCCTAACAGTGGCCTACATTTAATGTGCAACCTAGAATCAGGGCCAGGATTGCTATCATTCCTCAAAGTGCTATTGTCTCAGCTTTCGATCTGACTTTCAGTTCAAATAGCCACTACCATTTTCTTTAATAATTTTCTAGGTATCCATCATCATCTTTCAAAAATGCTCTTGCAGTGTTCCAATTCTAAATTCCCAGGAAGGAGAACCTGCTTGGATCTCTAAGGTCGTGTATCTTCCTACTGCCTCCATCTAGTTAGTTGTTACCTGTGTGGAGTCACATAGTACGTTGTCTTTCCGGGGCTCACCCCTAGAGTAAAGACTGAAACACAGGGTAACCTAAAGAAGGTAGCCTGATTTGGAAGGCAATGGTTAGCATCTAAGATATGGATAATGATAATAATAATTACAGCATCGGCCTTGTGCAAGTACTGGATAGATCTCATGCACTTTCTCAGATTCTTGATGTCTCATCTTTCCTCCACCCACATTACCAATTTTTCTACCTCAACTATTGCCTCAAAAGATCTGATAATGTTTTCTCTACTTGTCCTTCTGGACGAGAAGTAAAAGCCACACCACTGGGCTTGGAATCTGGCTTCCTAAACAGCCACTGGTGCCTAGGGAGTTAAAGTCCTTCGAGGCCAAATTTGACCCATGGAAGACAAGAGAAGGGAGATAGAGTACCCTTTCCATCTTTTGACTGTAAAATTGATCTGAGGTATGGTTTGTCCATACAGCCTGTTAGGAGATTCTCTTGTGTCTGGGTTCACCTGACAAAACTAGGTATGTCTCTTTGCAGCTTGTCTTGAAAAAGTGCCTATGAGGTGACAAATCATTTCTTCATTGCTTTCCATTCTTCTTGGAATCTGTTCCCTTCCCTCTCACTTCTGCTGGTTGGGATTGCTCCTCCCTAAATAAAGCATTAGCACTTATAGCTTATCTCATGCTATGTTCTCTAGAGAACATGGAACATTAATCGAGGACTTTGTGTCATTAGGAACAGCACTACACAGTCCTGCTAACATGCTCACAAGATGGTTATTAGTGTTACCTACGTTTCAAATGAGGTGGATCCATCAAGGTTCCAGCAGGAAACAGTGACATTCTCGCATTAAGATAATGCAGAGGGTTTATTTACAAAGAAACTATTCACAATCCTGTGAGTGGCGTAGGCAAACCTCATTTAGTACAGGAATTAGATTCTGGTGACAGCAGAGAATTGTTACCTCCGGTAGACCTGAAGATGTGGGGGATGAAGCAGCTGGCAGAACTGGGAAGGAAACACCTGGGTAGAGTATGCCGCCTTGAGAGATGCAGCCACCCTTGATCCAGGGACCCGGACAGGGGCATGAGGATCCTAACTCTCCTTCCACCCAGGGCTCTTCTTCCCCAGAGTCCTCCTCACCACATCAGAGTCTCAAGGCAACGGGATCCTACCTGTGTAACCTACATGGGCAGACACCCCAGGGCAGACAGCATGGGAGGAAAGTGAATCGGGAGAGGTGAATGGAATTTATCTGAAAGAATGAAGCAATGAAAACTGAGGGAAAATATAGAATTTACCCATAGTCACACAGCAAATAGAAGTTTTGTTTTCTAGTTTAAAATATTTCCCTGTACAAGTCCGGCTAGAAAGAGTCTAATTTATATATGGGAAGAAATCATATTATCTGGCGTGATGCACCCTTTCAATTCAAAAGGATGAATTTTAGCTGCCAGTTCTCTGGTTAGCTCAAGAAGTCTTGCCTTGCAATCTCACTGTACACCATGCCCTTAGGTTGTAAGTGGGAGCCTCACATCAGTAAAGATAGCAGGTCTACCTAAATCCCTAATAACTGGATTATTTATCCACTAACAAAATTCGTTTCTCCTTCTAAAACATAAACATATTTAGAGATAACTGGAATAAAATTAAAACATTCACATCTAAATTTAACTATTAAATTTGTAATTATTGCCCAGATATAGTGCAAAATTAATAATATAAAACAGTGGTTTTATGAGTAAATATAGTTTTACATAATATATTTTTAATATTTATTCTCACTGGAACTTTATTTCACCCCTTTCCTTTTGGAAATAACATATTAAAGTGTATTTCACCTGCTCTTTCGCCTTTCAATGAATTCTTTGCCCTGGGCAACACCATCCACACCCTCTTTTCTTATCCCTTACACAGATTTTTCCCAAAGTTAAATTAATTTCACCTAAGGTACTTTTCCCCCACATTTTCAGTCCTCTTCCACTTCAAGTAATCTTATTTTCACATTTTAGTTAAATCTCCTATTTCTCTAAAATAATCCCTTACAGGGTTTTGATACCTGGAGTACACATTAGCACAGCTTTGCCCCATAGCTCCTTGGAATCCAGCTTTGGAATATTTGCACTTAAATGACAAACCAGTCATTGCTCCTGAGAGACTATGCTGAGGTCATTTTACATCATGGAAGTTTTATATTTTTCTGTAATTATCCTGAGATATATTTGTATTATTAACAAGCTACTTCAGTTCATAAAAAGAGAAGATTGTAGGCGTAGATCATGTACAATTCCTTCGCCTTCTGGATTAGGAAACGAACACCCAGTCAAGTAAGGCGACTGTCTAAAAGTCACAAAGCTAGTGATTGCTGTGTGACCTTTTCTTTTTTTAGAGATTTTGAAAATCAAAGAAAATGTGTAATATATTGCAATAGCTCAATATCCTAAAGCCCAAGAAGCATAAGTTGTACTGTATTCACTGACTGACGTCTGCGTGTTACCTCGGGACTTTTTAAGTTTCCGAAATTAACACTGCTTGCCTGACTAGAATTTTTTTTCCTATACATTCTTCACCAAAGGCCCATCTGAAGGAATTGTTCAGGAGACTTAAGCACATCTCTTCTTATACAGACACAAGAAAGAATAGATTATTCAGGCCTAACGTGGTGGCTCACGCCTATAATCCTAGCACTCTGGGAGGATCGCTTGAGGTCAGGAGTTCGAAACCAGACTGAGCAAGAGCAAGACTCCATCTCTACTAAAAATAGAAAAATTATCTGGGCAACTAAAAATAGAAATAGCTGGGCATGGGGGCAAGTGCCTGTAGTCCCAGCTACTCGAGAGGCTGAGGCACAAGGATCACTTGAGCCCAGGAGTTTGAGGTTGCTGCGAGCTAGACTGATGCCACGACTCTCTAGCCCAAGTGACGGAGTGAGACTTTGTTTCAAAAAAAGGAATGCATTATTTAAAACACAGCAAATACAACAAGAATTGTATTGCTTGCTAATTTGATGTTTCTCTTGAATCTGTGTGTGGAAGACAGCAATGTCAGGAACAATCGACCCTGCTTCCAGGTTCTTCAACACCAGCAGAAGAGGCTTTGCATGAGGAAGGTCTTTATTGCACTACACATACAAAGACCCTCAGGAATTTTCTCTTGGAATGCAGTCTGGGGATTTGGAGTTCTCCTACATCCCACCCCTCTCATAATATAGCACCACGGGTTTGGGTGTCCTCAAGCATTTGACTTGCTTTGGGACTTTGATTATTTTTCTTCCATCCTAGTGCCTGAGGGAGACTGGTTGCTGGAAATTTATTAAGACTAATTCAAAATATAACACAAACATGAAAAGGTAAAAAAGTTTACTTCAACTTGACCAATATTATCATTTTGGTTTCTACTATCTTTAAGATTTTATGTATTTTCTTCTGAAGTAAAGCCCAGGCATTACTTGTAATATTTATGAAATAATGAATAAACACAAAAAAACAGAAATTCTACTTTCAAGGCATTAAATAATTTTTCAAAAGATCTATTTTTTCAGTATAAATATATGGAACATGCTTACCTAACATGTTAATGGTTGCTGTCTCTACCTCTCATCTCTTTGCTTTGACAACCAGATAAATTGACTTTGGCTTATAATACCATCTGATGGCCAAGTGAATTCCATAAACCAGTGTATTTCTTAACACTTTCGTCTCTTTCACATTGGTGTCCCTGCCTCTTCTATACCCCAGCTCTTTGAAGTTTTAAGACTCACAGCTAGAGTTCACTCATGTTCAGACTGCATCTTTCTCATATTTTTCTTTTGTATTTTCTTCTCTCACTCTTTAGTTAGTCTCTAGTACACTGTAATTTTCTTGAGGCCCCCTTAATTTTGCTAAATTTCTCTTTTCTCCGAATAGGGACAAGGCTTTTGGCGTTAGGTGTTAACGTTTTTTAAAATATTATTTCACACCTGTAATCCTAGCTCTCTGGGAGGCCGAGGTGGGAGGATTGTTTGAGCTCAGGAGTTCGAAACCAGCCTGAGCAAGAGTGAAACCCCGTCTCTACTAAAAATAGAAAGAAATTAATTGGGCAACTAAAAATATATAGAAAAAATTAGCCAGGCATGGTGGCGCATGCCTGTAGTCCCAGCTACTCAGGAGTCTGAGGCCGGAGGATCGCTTGAGCCCAGGAGTTTGAGGTTGCTGTGAGCTAGGATGATGCCACGGCACTCTAGCCCGGGCAATGCAGTGATACTCTGTCTCAAAAAAAAAAAAAATATATTATTTCAACAACTTGATAAATATTATTAATTCATTTCCTAGACATTTGTATTGAATACGTTTACAATTCTAATTCTCAAAGCATTTATAGTCTATGGAGGAGTTTTTTTTTTTTTAATTTCATTGTAAAAAAAATAAACAAATAAAAATTTCATTGTATCTTCTACCTCATTACAGAAAACCTAATTTGTGCAAGTGATTTTTATACATTTGTGTCAGTGATTTGTATGTAACAGAAAATCAATAGAATTGTTGAGTTATTGAGTCATACAGTGTCATATAATTGGCTGTTTAAGCTAACACAGCATCTCTGTATCTCTTAAGGACTAATTAAAAA
>CAUYSK010044757.1:0-12260 GCA_963575035.1 Avahi laniger | reverse complement strand
TCTCTACCAAAAATAGAAAGAAATTAATTGGACAGCTAAAAATACATATAGCAAAAATTAGCCGGGCATGGTGGCTCATGCTTGTAGTCCCAGCTACTTGGGAGGCTGAGACAGTAGGATTGCTGGAGCCCAGGAGTTTGAGGTTGCTGTGAGCTAGGCTGATGCCACAGCACTTGCCCCAGGCAAGAGAGTGAGACTCTGTCTCAAAAAAAAAAAAAAAAAAAAAAAAAAGTATGTGCTTAACACATCTCTTTAACTGGAAGTCCTCCCTAAATCTTTTTTTTTTTTTGTCAGTCAAATTTAGCAGTGGGGGGTTGTATACCAACTTTAGTGACACTAATGTTAATAAGTTCTGATAACCCGCTATCCACTACCATCAGATCAGCCCCTAAATCTTTTTTTTTTTTTTTGAGACAGAGTCTCACTCTTTTGCCGGAGCTAGAGTGAGTGCCGAGCTAGAGTGAGTGTCATGGCATCAGCCTAGCTCACAGCAACCTCAAACTCCTGGGCTCAACGGATTCTCTTGCCTCAGCCTCCCGAAGAGCTGGGACTACAGGGATGAGCCACCATGCCCGGCTAATTTTTTCTATATATTTTTAGTTGTCCAGCCAATTTCTTTCTATTTTTAGTAGAGATGGAGTCTCGCTCTTGCTCAGGCTGGTCTCGAACTCCTAAGCTCAAGCAATCCGCCTGCCTTGGCATCCCAGAGTGCTAGGATTACAGGTGTGAGCCACCGCGCCCGGCCAAGTAGACATGTTTTGATTGAGTTATTTTTTCCCAGTTATGATTATAATATGAATGTTTTATTCATTCATTTAACAAATTCATTCTGGACACCTAGTATGAGTCAGATATTGTATGCATTGGGGATTTAGCGTAAACAAGACAGAAAAGCTCACATGGACTATATATATATACTTAGAAGGGAGTGAGAGTAAAAAATAAGTAAATAATGACTTTAGATTTTTATAAGTACAATGGAAGAAATAAACAAGGGAAAGCTAATTTTCATTGGGTGGTCAGGCAGGGCCTCTTCGGGGAGATAACACTTTAGGGGAGACTGAAAGCAGTGGTCCCCAACCTTTTTGGCACCAGAAACCGGTTTCATAAAAGACAATTTTTCCACGGACATAGGGGGGCAGGGAGGTGAAGCTCAGGCGGTGATGCCAGCGCTGGGGAGTGGCTGTAAATACAGATGAATCTTCCCTCCCTGTTCACCTCCTGCTGTGCCACCCAGTTCTTAAGTTTCATGGAAGACAATTTTTTTCTTTTTTTTTAATTTCTTTTTTTCTTACAAAATGAAAAGAAGACAATTTTTTTCATGGACAGCGTTGGAGGATGGGAGGTGGAACTCTGGCTGTGATGCCTGCCCTGGTTCCTAACAGGCCACAGACCGGTACCAGGCCATGGACCAGGGGTTGGGGACCGCAGAACTAAAGATGAATAGGAGTTAATAATTCAGAGTATTGGGAGAGAAGCTTTCTAGGCAGTGAGGTGGCAAGTGCAATGGCCCCTTGATATGAGAAAGGACTTGTGCATTCTGAAGAGCAGAAAGGAAACCAGTGTGATTAGAATATGGCAAATGAAGGGGAGTAGTATGAGATGAATTTGAAGAGGTAGATTGGTAGATTGGAAACAAATCCTGAAGGACTTTGTAGACAATGACAAGGAAATCAAAATTTCTTTCTTTTTTTTTTCTTTTTTTTTTTTTGAGACAAAGTCTCATTGTGTTGCCCTGGCTAGGGTGCAGTGGCCTCATCATAGTTCATTGCAACCTCAAACTCCTGGGCTTAAAGCAATCTTCCTGTGTCAGCCTCCCAAATAGGCTGGCTAATTTTTTTATTTTTTGTAGAGACAGAGTCTCACTATTGCCCAGGCTAGTCTCAAACTCCTGGGCTCAAGTGATCCTCCTGCCTTGGCCTCCTCAAATGCTGGGATAACAGGTGTGAGCCACTGGGTTTGGCCTAAAATTTCTTCTAAGAGCAATGGCAAGTTATTCAAGGACAGTGACCTGATCTGATTTACTGTTTTTTTTTTTTTTTTTGAGACAGAGTCTTGCTCTGTTGCCTGGGGTAGAGTGCCGTGTTGTTAGCCTAGCTCACAGCAACCTCAGACTCCTGGGCTCAAGCAATCCTTCTACCTCAGCCTCCAGAAGAGTTGAGACTACAGGCGCATGCCACCACGCCTGGCTAATTTTTTCTATTTTTAGTACAGACAGGCCTCTCACTCTTGCTCAGGCTGGTCTGGAACTCCTGACCTCCAGCTATCTCCCCCGCCCCCACTTTCCCTGCCCCGACCTCCCAGAGTGCTAGGATTACAGGTGTGAGCCACTATGCCAGCCTGATTTACATTTAAAAAATATTTTTTTGGAGCCAGGCGCAGTGGTTGAGGCAGAAGGATTGCTTGAGTCCAGGAGTTTGAGGTTGCTGTGAGCTAGGCTGACGCCACGGCACTCTACCCCAGGCAACAGAGCAAGACTCTGTCTCAAAAAAAAAAAAAAAAAAAAAAAAAAATATATATATATATATATAAATATGTTTTCCCTAATAATGAGTTCCTCAAAGGCAGAGACCTTGTCTTTTGTCCCCAGGACTTAGTTCAAAGCTTTGCACGTCATAGGTGTTCAGTGAATATTAGTTTAATAGGTGAATGTGTCACGTAAGTAACTGGACTGGGTTTCTGCAGGCTCTCCCCTTAGCTGTAAGGACTCTGGAGAGATCTTCCCTTTTCAACCCTCTGGTTACCACGTCATCAGACTGTGGTAGCCATTTAATGAGTGCTTAGCTTAGCATGAGCCAGGCGCAACGCTAATTACCTCTAATTCTCCCAGTATCCTTACAAGGTGGATACTAATATTATCCTCGTTTTACATTTAATCTTAAGAGATTACATGACTTGCTTGGCTCAGGTCACCAAGAAAATAATGGGAGACCCCACGTCTGTTTGCCCCACGAATTGGCATTTCCAGGTCCAGCTCTGCAGCCCCAAAGATTTCAACCTGCCCGAGCCTTGTCGGATTAAAATAAGAATCGTCACCAGGAATCTTTCCTAGTCAATGTGTGTAACCTGAGGGAAAATAAAAACCCCTGTTCTGATTACCGTAGACTGGACCACAGTGAAAAGGAATAGATGATGCTTCTGGTGTGAGAAAGTGCAGCTTTTTCAGCCTTCCACTTATTTTTCAGTCAGCCAGTTGCAGGAAATGAGGCATATTGTTTGCCATAATCGACTTGCCTTGCAACTTTCTCAGTAAGTCACACACACCTTCCCTGAACCTTGGTTTCTTTTTCTACAACATAGCGCTAGCAGAGATCTCTCTAGTAGCACTGTAGTTTAAGATTAAATAAACGGCTAAATTAAGATTAAATAAAACGGCTAATAGCTTTAAAGCATCTAAGCGCAGTACCCCCACACGTAGGAGGCACTCAACAAATCATAGCCAAGAGTGGACGAAAAGAGCTGGGAGCATTGAACTAGCCAGATTTGGAATCTGGGTAGGGCCTAAGAGGATGGTATCACCGGATTGGGCCAGCCGACGGGGGCGGGTGCAGAGGGAGGAGCCAGTCGTTTCCCGCCACGGCCCTGAGCTTTGAATCAAGCGCGGTAGTTTCAGCTGTAGCCAATCCTAGAAGAGCATCTTCTTGCGTCAGTTGTTGCTGAGGGCCAGAGCTACGCGTCTCTCACCGAGATCGGTTCTAGCTGTTGTTGCTATACCCGTCCTCGGCTCTTGAGTGTCTGTTCGTTACGACTGACAGGACGGATAGAAAGTCTCAAGTCACTTTCTCCAGTATCCAGGCCAGAAGGGGATCCTCGGCTACTCGCTCCAAATATGCAAAACAGCACTGGCTTCCCTTTCTGTGGAAGCCGAAGGCCGGCGCCCTGTCAGCGGTTGTAGTATCAAGATTCCATTTCTTACGCGACTTGCTAGAGAAACAGGAAGTAGCTTTTTTTCGGGTAAGACGGGCCAGAGAGGGAAGGTACCCCGCGGAGCCATACAGCGATGGCGGGTGGATGGGCTGTCTTTGGGATGGAGAGCGGTTGAGTCCTGGCCCTTTAAACCTGAGGGGGAGGATCCGGAAGTGGATGGGCGGGGCGAAGGGCCTTCGTATATAAGAGGGCCCTAGCCGCGCGGAGTCTCCAATCTGCCATTTTCTGTCCCCGAGTAAGTCTCTGGCTTCCCAAATTCCTTCTGTTTTCCTCACAGGCTCTATTCTGCCTACTGGCTCACCACTTCAGGGAAACCATGGCCACAGACTCCACAGCCACTGCCGCCATCGCCGCGGAGCTGGTTTCTGCCAAGTAAGCGGGACGGTGGAAAGCTTGAGGCACTGGCCAGTCCGCGGGGAGGGCTGATGGACGGGGGCCCTGCGGGAGGGACAGACCGTTGGGCAGGAGGACTTGCCTCCCCAAGAATAACTGTCGCTGTTCGGGGAAGGCCTTGACACTGGAGAAGATCCCCTCTTCCTGAGTGCCTCGCGCACCAGCAGTAACGGCGATCGGCTGGTGCCCCCTGCCCCGCTTCTCGCGGCCGCCATCTTGCCGGGGGCAGCGGCGGCTGTCTCCATCGCTTGCCCCTCTCCTTCCTCCCCCAGCCCGGGGCTGTCGGCGGGGAGGCGTGGCCCAGGGTTAGGTTCTGCCGTCATACCCCTACCGTCCCCATACTCTTGGCGTGCCCCTCCAGGAGAGTCCCCAGATAACCCAGGAATATAACCAACAGATTTGGCGCCAAAATAAAAACCCTGCACGAGGAAGGAGGCTGGACCTAAGGGTCGGAGTGGGCGGAGCCTTGCGCGCGTGCGTTCGTTTCCCTCCGCCGGCTCTGGAGTAGGGGGCGGGCCCCTGAGGAGGCGGGAAAACTCCATTGTTTGGGGCTGCGACTGGAGCTGAAGCCGTGGACTTCCGCGGACAGGCGCGGTGAGGTCTTTTCTCCTCCGCCTACTCGCTCACTTCTTGTGCTCGGGGGATGGTTACCGCACCCTATGACTCTCAAGAGAGCTCCTGTCTGTGGTGGGGAGGATCGTAATAGACCTTGAAGGCGTTGATTGTTTCAGGGGAACATTATCAGGACGGAAAGCGCCTTCACTCAGCGCTTCGTGGAACTCTTCACTTCCCAGCAGTTTGGTTGCTAGGAGAATCGGTTGTAGCATGCACGAAGTGTAGACTGGAGGGAAAGAAGGTATGATTGTTTTGAAAGTGGCACAGTGCCAGTCGGACATAAATTATTTTTTGAATAGTGGAGGGAAACACTACATCAGTTGGAGGAAACAAGTGCTGTTTTCATACAGTAGTTCTAATTTTCCAATCTTCCCTTATTTTTTAGGTGCCTGGTTCTACTTTTTTTCTAATCTTGTGCAGTTTAGAAGTTAATTGCCTTCCCTATAAAAGGAAAGGTTGCTGTGAGGTTTTTTTTTTTAAATGAGGTTTTTACAATTGGTTTTCTATAGGCTTACATTCTGACGATGACGTTAGTACCTTTGTAGTTACTAGAGATTTGCTTATCTCTACCTAGGATACTCGCCACCTTTTGTTTCCTCTGCATTCATGTAGAGGATTGGTTCTCATACCATCCTGAAAATCGGCTTGGAACTGGGAAACAGTTTGAATTGCAAACTCCCATTACTGTTTTCCCCATTGATTCGATAGGACCAATATAGATTGGGCTTGGAAGTCATGCTGTATCTATTATAAAAACTTTCTTTATTATTGTGCTTCTTAGACAACTCTAACAGTCAGTATTTGACTTAGATGAATCCTCACCCCTTTCAATACTTGAAAGGCGCTTTTTTTTTTTTTTTAAAGAGCTAAAAGTATGCACCTAATGTCTCTTGCAGATTTTCAGGTGTCATCTGTGTATAGCCAGTTAGATTATTTAGTGAACTAGTCTCCAGCTTCCTGGCAGGTTATGCACAGAGAAGGTTTATGCATATGCAGCTAGAAAAAACAATAAACCATTTAAATTTTTCTTCCTATCATACATTTTTAGAGATGTGTGGCCCAGGCTGGAGAGCAGTGGCACAATCATTGCTCCCTGCTACCTTGAACTCCTGGATTCAAGCGATCCTCCCAGGTAGCTAGGAGTACAGGCCTGCGCCACTATGCCCAGCTCCTCCTTTCATAAATTGAAAACTAAAACTGAGCAATTATATGGACTGGGTGTTTTTTTTGATTGTTGTTTTAATTTATTTTTTAAATTTTTGAGACAGTGTCTCTCTCTGTTGCCTGTGCTAGAGTGCAGTGGTGTCATCCTAGCTCACAGCAACCTCAAACTCCTGGGCTCAAGCGATCCTCCTGCCGCAGCCTCCCAAGTAGCTGGGACTACAGGTGTGAATGCCACCACATCCGCTAATTTTTCTATTTTTGGTAGAGACAAGGTCTCATTCTTGTTCGGGCTGGTCTCAAACTTTTTTTTTTTTTTGGAGACAGTCTCACTGTGTTGCCTGGGCTAGAGTGCCATGGCATCAGCCTAGCTCACAGCAACCTCAAACTCCTGGGCTCAAGCAATCCTTCTGCCTCAGCCTCCCGTGTAGCTGGGACTACAGGCATGCGCCACCATGCCCGGCTAATTTTTTCTATATATTTTTAGTTGTCCAATTAATTTCTTTCTAATTTTAGTAGAGACGGGGTCTCGCTCTTGCTCTTGCTCAGACTGGTCTTGAACTCCTGAGCTCAAACAGTGCACCCGCCTCGGCCTCCCAGAGAGCTAGGATTACAGGCGTGAACCACTGGGCCCAGCCTGGTCTCAAACGCTTGATGTCAAGCAGTCCTCCCATCTCAGCCTCCCAAGGTGCTAGGATTACAGATGTAAGCCACCATGCCCAGCCTTGTTTATTTTTTAAATAAATATTTATTTGATCTACGTGAGCATACTGTGAAGTAGTTTTTATCTCTATTCTGTAGGTGAGGAAACTCAAGATCAGAGTTATTAGTATTATTAGAAATAATTCCCAGATTAATAAGTGGCAGAGACTGGATTAAACCCCAGCATTTCCATTTTCATTTCCTCATTATCCCATCTAATTAGTTTGAGAGAACAATGAAGGCATTGTACCTCAGTTAAGTAAATTGGTGGGGATGTTTAGAAGTCAGGTTTCTAAGATCCTCATGTTTACGGGTAGGATAAAGAAATAAAGAATTTAGACTGTAGATAAGAATATATATTGTAATTCAGTATAACCACTGAAGGAATAAATATAACTTCCAAAACAGTAGAAGGAATAAATGGAATGAGAAATAAACCTCAATTCAGATTTTTTTTTTTTTTTTTTAAAAGAGATGGGAGTCTTTAGATGTGTTGCTCAGGCTGGATTCCAACTCCTGGGCTCAAGCAATCCTGCCTCAGCCTTCTGAGTAACTGGGACCACAGGCATATGTCACCTCATCTGGCTTAGAATTGCTTTTGATACCAGCTTCATTGCTTAAGTAGGTGATAGGTGGACCACAATTTTATCATCTGTAAAAAAGCCTCAGTTTGACTTCTGCCCCTACACACCATTTGAACAGTATTGCTTGAGGTAATTATGATTATCTAAATGCTAAATCAATCCTGGCATTCTAAGCCTTCTAACTAGTTCGTTCGTTCTTTCTTTTTTTTCTTTTTTTTTTTTTTTTTGAGACAGAATCTCACTCTTTTGCCTGGGCTAGAGTGCCATGGCGTCAGCCTAGCTCACAGCAACCTCAAACTCCTGGGCTCAAGCAATCCTTCTGCCTCTCCCTCCCAAGTAGCTGGGACTACAGGCATGCGCCACCATGCCTGGCTAATTTTTTCTATATTTTTTAGTTGTCCGATTAATTTCTTTGTATTTTTAGTAGAGACGGGGTCTCGCTCTTGCTCAGGCTGGTTTCGAACTCCTGAGCTCAAACAATCTGCCCTCCTCGGCCTTCCAGAGTGCTAGAATTACAGGCATGAGCCACTGTGCCTGGCCTGTAGCTTTACATTTTAATCTATACTGTTTTCTTGAAATTTTGCACATTTGTATAAAATAGCTGTAAATTAAAGTTTTCAAAAGAATACTACTAGGAAAAAAGTATACCTCAAACACACACATATGCATAACTTTTACAGTCTATCCTTCTGACCAGCTGCTTCAAAAACACACAGCTAAGCTTCTTTAAAGGAACAAAAACTGACAAGAATGATTTGGTCTGATGAACAATTTTATGATGTTGACTCTAAAATCATACTTCTTTTGATTCTGAGAAACCAATCCTGATTTATAATATTATCAGTTCTTTGCTATGGAAGATTAAGTGTCCTCTGGCTTAGTTTTTCTCTAGGGATTAATCCTACAACTGTCGTGTTAAAAAATACACGCAACTAATGAAGCAAAGCAAAAGGACTTATTTTTCACTAACTAGCCTAAATTTCTAGTTTATATGAACATTCATACACCATCTAAAAATCAACTGTATAAAGCACGAAAATAACCCTTCATGAGTTATTGTGCTCAATCTTTTTACATTTGTTTCTTAGCATAATATTAGCTTATTTATTCCCTTAGCTGCATCTTTGCCAGCTACTTACCTATTTTTTTATCCTTCTTGTTCATAACAAGTTGATGTAGACGTTCCTTCAGTTTATTATATTCACGTTCTTTTCTCTTCATATCATGATTATACTGAGTAGCCCGACTTGCAATGATATTTTGTAGTTTTTGTACCTAGAAAAAAACATTTTCTATGAGGATTATAAACCCAGTTAAAATTCACAAATTCAAGAGAAAAGAAGTCCTAGCACTCATCTCCCTATATAATAGTTTTAAAATTCTAGACAGATCCTTTCTTCTCTGTAACCACTGAATCACATAAAGTTTTTAATTTATAATTCTGAAAATTCCAGAAGTGTTAACTTCTAAGTTATCTTCTACATCTTTTACCTTACATATAGACTCTGATAATTTAAAACCCAGAACCTCTTATGTTAGTGTTAAAATGATTAAAGCTTCATTTGAAATAAAAGATGAAAAAATTCATCTGATCATTTTTAGGGACCTCCTCATACTAACTTGAGATTACTTCTTATCCATCTGTGACAAGACGAATTAGCTAGTAGCACACAGCAGCAGGTAAACAGGTTCATTTTTCTCTGATCAAAAACAATTCTCAAACAAGTCCAAACTACAGACAGAATCCAGTTCAAACATTTGCTGAGTACCTACTATGTGCCAGGTGCTCCTGTTCAAAATTTATATCTGCTTTGGCTTCTCAGGCAGCTCTTGATAGCAAATATGTTCTACTCTACATAGCCATTCTCTATCCCAGCTAGAGATTAACATGATTAACTTAATTCCTACCAAAGATCAACTATATTCAAACCATTTAAATGTAATCAACAGATCAAGTCAAAATTTTCTGTGAAATAACTCAATATGTATCAGCAACCTTATGGTTAAGACATGAATTTACCCGCTTAATACATGTACTACTAAATAATCAAATATGGTCAGACAAATCTATTTAAATCACTCCAAGGATCTTTAAAGAAATACATTCCTCTAAAAGTCTTTAATTATAGTTAAAACACATAAACACTGAAAATAAATATTACATTTTTAGAGTTATTACATGGTCAAAGGTCATATTGTAGAGCGATAAAAACTTGATTTCCTTACATAAATTAAAAAATAGTATTTTCAAATACATTAACTCTATAAGTCCAAATAACCATTAAAGTACAAATTAGAATTCTACTAAGTAAACACGAAAGCAGAAATTAGAATTATGATATCTTTTGCCTCAGAAATGAGATTTTTAATGTGAATTGCTTCTGTGACGATTTAGTCAAATAATTGCTTGATCAGGTGAACAACGTCAATATTTAAGACAGTGCATGCCAGAAGGTGCGTGTCAGGTCTTAAGTACAGGTATGGCAGAGAATAAAAGGTCTGCATTTAAAGCACCCTTGTGCTTGGGAAACAGTGACAGTGAACGTGAGTCCAGGAAGGGCGGTACAGGACACTGAGCGTTACCAGCTGTGAACTAATACACTAAGCCAGGTGCAGTGGGCAGAGGGGTGCAGGACTGTGGTGGGGAGGGTTCCTGGCCTCTCAGTTAAACAGGACACAGTGCTGTACACAGAGGTCCACTGCGGCAATTTGAGGCAAGATGAATAAATGGTTCTTTCTTTTCTAAAGTAAAGTAGCTCTTACGGTCACCTCATACGACAAAAAACCAAAAATTCACTTAAACTTCGTCTGCAAGAACTGACAACTCACCTCGTCTTTCTCATTTTTCAGTAGCTGATGCAAATTCCTGTTCTTGCATTGTAACTGTCTGTCTCTTTCCTGAAGCCCAATCATTTCCCTCCTGGAGGCTTCCAGTTGTTCCTAAAACATTCATATGCAATTCTGAGTAAAATTAACATGGGATTCAGAAGAACTGATTTCTTAAAAGATCAATAACAAGAGGTTATACATACTAGTGTTTGTTAGCTAACATTGAAGGTTAGTGGCATGTGAAATATTTAAAGCAATTGTAAAAGCTCAATGCTATAAAATTAAAATTTACATGTCAAATGTTAATTTAAATACCAAATTTTATATGTATATACAAAAGAGCTTCGGTCTCCCTGAAAGACTCTTCACTTATTCCATGATGCTGCCACTGAGTATTTTTAAAATTTCTCTTTAATATTTTTTTAATACTTCTACAGCACACATTTGAGTATCTCCTCAGGTACAGCAACACTGTCATCCTTTGAGAGTGAATCTGGCTTTGAGAAAGAGCCAGATGTGATTCAGGGCTAAGTCTGAAGAAGATGGGTAACCAAGCAAAGCAGCAACACTTCACGTCAGAGTGCGGGACTACTGCGCGAAGCCACTTCTCCCTTGTGGGTGGCAAACTCTCTGAAGGCATCTCCAAGCGAGCAACGACAGCAACGCCAGCACTAGCATAGGATGAGATGCTGACTTTCAACTCATTCCACACATTCTCTGAGGAACTCTGCCAAGTTCTGCATGAGGCCACGCATTTGGAATATTTTTTAAAATAGTTCTCCTGTCATTATAAAATATAAAAGGCAATCAAGTTATGTCATAATCCACCATAAATAACAACGTGAACAATTTCTATGACAATAGGTTTCAAGAAGACACAGAAGATTTAGTTTTATGTCAGAATTTTTAGCACCTTCTTCTCTGCAGTGTGTAAAACTTCCTACCATGCCTGACCAGCCGGCATGGCTTAACTTAAAGGCAGTGGGCCAGCTGATATGTGCCATCTGTGCCAAATCAGAGACTCAGTGATTATCAACTCTTTGCCTGCACTCAGCATACCCCTGAAAATCTCACACACCCCTCCTTCCTTTCTTATGCCAGTGAATCACACCACCATCTCAGTAGCTTAAGACAGAGATCTGGACACTATCTTAAATTCATGACTCTCATTCCTCAAATTCAATTTTTCATAAAATCCTACCATTCTGCCTCCTAAATGTTCTTCATATCTCACTTACTATTCCCATGGGTACTACCGTAGCTCAATCCAAAACCTCTGCAAAGGCCTGCTAACAGGCATCCTTGTCACCAGGCTTTCTGAGTCCCCCAGCTCCATCCCAAACACAAATCTGCACTTCCCCTATAATTTCTCCTCCCTACTGCCAGAACAGTATTTGCGTATCTTCCTCGGTGCTTCCTTGCTTCTGTACAGTGCCTTTCATGCCATCTGGGGCCTAGGCTCCAGCCTCACTCCATGCCATTTTTCATCATCCACCACTAACTCTAGCCCCTACCTGTGGTTCCCTGAAAGTGCAATGCTGTCTCATGCCTTCATGCATTTATACAAGTTATATGCTCTGCCTAAAATGTCTTTGACAAAACTAGCAAATTTCTATTTATTCTTCAAATCTCACATCAAGTGTTACCTCTCTGTAAAGCCTTCCTTTACCTCCTACACCAAAAACAATTAATAAAGGAAATAATTTTAGTTCAATGTGTCACCTTCCCACTGGACTGCAATCTCCTTAAGAGCTGAAACTGGGCTTTCGCTCATCTGTGAAACCCAGTGCCTAGCAATATAAACACATTTTGTTCAACAAATTGAACAAATCATATCTATATGATTCTAGCTATATCTAGAAACTTTTCAGGATAGATCAGCAACTTTCCCCATTGAATACACATTCCTGTCCACAGTTGACCCAAAATACCAGATTCTGGCCCAGATCAAATCCCAAATTACAAAACATTTTGGGAAAATATTCTATGCACTAGGTAGTCCTAATAAATGACCATTCCTTGAAGGAAAGGCTCAATAGCCCCAGATTA